>JAJMCO010000050.1:0-66441 GCA_030573015.1 Metschnikowia peoriensis | reverse complement strand
GCGTCATCGACCCACTCATCTACTTCGGGCAAGGGTTTTTTTCGTAAAAGTGTGGTCACCAATCCCTCGTGTTGTGTGGTGGGGAAATTAGGAAGCGGATATGCATTTGTTGTCCCTAAGACCTCGCTGTTGTGATCTAGCTGGGATGCTATACTGTGTAGCTGGGTGATAAGAACTTGAAACTGGCCGTGCAAATTCAGGTAAGTGGGAAGTTTGGCCTTTGGATTCCTATTAGTGTAGTTGATTTGGTCGGCCAACTTTCGCAATGACTGGTAGACCTGGTGAAGGCGGTTTCTTATAAGTTCTAGAGAGTCAACAGGGATATCATTGTTCGGATTCAAGTTTTCCACTTCAGTGGTTGACTGTAGTTTGTTCATGGCGGTTTTTCGTTTACACTCCAATTGAATCAAGCTTGTTCATCTTTTGGCAAAAGGCTGGTGCGCACTCGACTAGGGTAGGTTGAAAACGAATGTGGTGACATTTTGAATAATGGACATTTTTCTAGGGACATTGGCTTTGGCAAAATGTTAAAAAAATCAATATCTGAAGATGCTTTATTATAATCATACAAAAATCGTTCTTACAGGTAAATTTGAATGTTGTTTAGCGATACAAGTTTGATGCTTTTACAAGAAACATAGGGATATGTTCGCACTACTGAAAGGATAGATAACCTGCTTCCCCAGAATCTTTTCAGATCAACTGGTACATTAAGCATCAAGCATCACATCATGATACGAGGAAATTATAGTCTCGCTAAAGAAGTAAGAAAAAATGAGCAAAAGAGCAAGCAAAAGATACAATCCCGGCAGAAACATCAAAGCAAACTAGAGCAACTTTCAGCCGTGGATCCTATAAGAATTTTTTTTCAGATTGAGAGGTTAGAGAAGATTTCTGAGCTAGACCAGTACCAGCAGAAAAAACTTCTGAAGCTTCGACAAGACTGGATATTCATCAAGAAAAACAAACTTCATGAAGAGAAAGTCAACTCGTTCTTGACAAACAGGCAAAAGGTTCAAGAAGCGAAGCAAAAAGAAGAACGGAAACTCCGTGGGAAGGATTCGGTTTATTTCAATCCGGAGTTGAATCCACTAGGTAAAGTGCCTGATGTGGGAAGAACGACTGTTAATGTTGACTATTTTCCAAACATAGCTAAACCTGTGAAATCTGTCTTTGAGTATGAGCAGGATCCAATCATTCTTAAATATCACATCAAACCACCCGAAGGAGTCCCACCCAAGTTTTACAAACACGTCCAGAATATACAGAAAAATTCGATAAGTAATTCCGAAGCTCGAATCGAAAATGATCACAAAAAATCAGGGCCTGAAGAATACAAATTTGCCAGCTTGGACACCGATAGTAATGATGAGCTGCAATCTGATAGTTGATGCTTCAATTTACTCTCCGTTTGAAATAAAATTATGATGACTATTTACAAGAAAAACATATTCAGAGCTTTAGGATAGGAGTCGCACGACGATTTCCCATGTTCCAAACATAATAATCGAGTTTGGAACGGTCCGTAGTAAGTGAGGCGTCAAGCCTCCATACATACTAGCCAAGCCCTCTTCCTTAATTACAAGCTTGAAACATTGTATTAGCCCGGTGTACTTTGGTTTTCCGGTATCAGCAGCTGGCGCCTGTCTGAGTCTTGTTCTCACGACTTCATGTGGGTATGTGATCAAGGAAGCAGCAAACTTTGCTGCACCGGCTGCTCCCGAACGAGCACACCATTCCAAAACATGGTCTCTCGTAGTCTTGCTTGATTCATCATGGCCATGAATTTCCAAAGACTTTCTATTGAGAAAAGCTTTCATTTGCTCATACAAAACCCATTGTAACGTTGACTCAACTGCACCTAAGTAAGAAGCACTCAAACCTTTGTACAAACTTTTAAATCCTTCAGTCTTGATGACGTACTTCAAACAATCCCAAGAGTTCTTATAATGTTTGCCCTTAGTTTTGTCCAACTGAAGTCTCGTTTTAATCAACCAGATTGGGTTTGTGGCTGTGGATGTGACAAACCCAGCACTAATACCAGCTCCTAGGTGAACCCACGTAGCTTCTTCGCCATTATTAAAGTGTTTCAGGATTAATTCTTTACTTGATCCGTACGTAAAGAAATTTATCGACCTGGCAGGAATAACACCCACCAAGTTTGGACCCAAACCTCGGAATAGAGCTCTTCCACCTTCCGTGCGGTAGATTGACAGAATGACACCACATGTTTCCTTAAAGTGCTGAAGCCCTCTCATTAGCGGGTTTCCGGACTTGAGCGTTTGGTTGTACGCAGAATGATAAGAGTCAGACTGTAATCTTGTTTTCACAACATCAAGAGGGCATGTTACGATTGCACCCACCATTCCACCAGTGCCACCCGCAATAAAATGAACCCATTTAGGTGTGGTTTTTGGAGATGCGCTATCAATAGGTTCAACTTGCTTTAGGGTACTAGACTTCTCGTCAGACACTAGATACGGGTCTGCCTTATGAATTTCATCTTCCAACTTTTTCGAAAGACTTGCCGATCTCCCACTCATGGTAAACTCCTAAAGTATTAGACAACCTTGGGATGCTGAAGCATTCTTTTCTGGAGGTGAGAAGGTAAGGGTGCAGGCCCATCGCATCTTTCGCAACGTACTAAATACCGCACAAATGTATTGGCGTCGTGTGAGGAAACCGATTATTACCTTGCAACATAACTCATTTGAAAAATAAAAAATAAGAAAACATTGGAAAATGTGGGAAAGAAACAAGAGAAAAGGTATAGAAATTCAGAGCACTCGAAAGTGATATTCAAGCATCAAGAGAACTCTAGTTATTTATCACGTTCATCATCGACAATCTTATTTTTCGCATAAAATTTCTATACAAGTATTGGTTGAACCGACTGGTCGTCTATTTAAGTGTCTTGATAAAGTTATCAAGATTGTACTCGTCCTCATATTGAGACTCATCCCACAACTGACCCAATTCTCCAACGGCATCTGATGGGACTAGACCGCCGGTCAAGTCCTCCTGTATGTTTTTCTCCTTTTTCTCATCACCATTGTCTAATTTGGTGGCATTTTCGTCGACATCGAATAAATCAAGTAATTGGTTGGTATCCATAGACGCAAGACCAGCGTTCTGTTGATTGACAATAGTAGATGCAATATTCATCTTGAACTTTTGCAAACCCATGATTTTTTCCTCTAATGTGGACTTTGTGATCAAGCGGTACACGTTCACGACCTTCTTTTGACCAAGTCTGTGAGCTCTATCCATAGCTTGCAAATCGTTCATTGGATTCCAGTCATGTTCAACAAAAATAACTGTATCGGCACCGGTCAAATTGAGTCCTAGACCTCCAACTTTTGTTGTTAATAGCAATACATCGATTGAAGGATCCTCATTGAATTTCCGTACAATAGCTTGTCTGTTACGTGGATCTGTCTTACCATCCAATCTCATGTAAGTGACCGATGGCATGTGTCTTTTAAAGAGCTCATCCTCAACAATATCGAGCATGTCCTTTAATTGGCAAAAAATTAAGGCTCTGTGTTCCGATATTACACCTTCTGAGGTCACCAAGTTCTGTTGTTGTTTCTTCACCCTCGATTTAGCCCCAGAGAATTCGCTATCGCGAGTACCTATGCCACACTCTAGAAGAAGAGTTTTCAAAGATGTCAATTTTGGTGCGTGTTCAATGCTCCTGAGTGTTGACTTATTATCTGACAAGTACTGTGTAATCTTGGAAGACTGTGGGTGATTAGGCGTCATCACTAAAGCTGGGTGGTTGCACAACTTCCTCATATACTGTAGAACCTGGAAAATATGCGTTTTAGAGTTGTCTTCAACAGTGTCCATTGGGTCCTCCTTAGTGATTTCTTCTTCGATAACTGTCTTTTGCTTGGTGACGAAATCCTTGTAAAGAATCTTCTGCAAATCAGAGAGTTCACAGTAATAATCTTGAATGATTTTAGGTGGTAAATCGGACAAAACATCCTCTTTCAAACGACGAAGCATAAAAGGAAGCACCTGCTTGTGTAAAGATTCAAGAGCTAAAGCACCTGCCTCTTGCTCTCTTGAAGAAGTCTTGCTATTTCTGCTTGCAGCAATTGGCTTAGCAAATTTTTCCATAAAGTGTTTCTCAGTACCAAGGAAACCGGGCATCAAGAAGTCAAACAAAGACCACAACTCGAGAACATTATTTTGAATCGGAGTTCCCGACAAAATCAACCGGTGCTCAGCCCTCATTTTCTTAACAGCTTTGCTCAATTTGGATGCTGAATTTTTGATTATGTGGCCCTCGTCAAGAACACAATAGTTGTATGACATTTCACTCAAGACATCCGCGTCATTTCTGCAAACATCGTATGATGTCACGACAACGTCGGCATCAAAAATAAAAGGTCTTATACTTGCTCTAATTGTGGGCCCGCCAGCATAAACAACAACTTTCAAGAGAGGGGCATACTGGTTGAGTTCTTGTTCCCAGTGGCCCGTCAATGAAGGAGGGCAGATGACCAAGCTAGGTACCTTTTTGAACTCCTCAGATTTGGTCTCGTCGTATTTTTCGGCACGAATATGATGATCTGATGCAACAATGCAGATAGTCTGCAAAGTCTTTCCAAGTCCCATATCATCACACAAAATTCCGTGTAAATGATACTTGTTAAGGAATGCTAACCAATTCACACCATCTTGTTGATACTTTCTCAAAGTTGCTTTAATGGCAACTGGAAGTTCGAAAGGTGCAATTTTTGTTGGGTCCATCATTTGCTGTATAAATTCTCTTTCTCTGTCTCTTCCTGTCAACAATTCTTCTGGCATATCGGGTGGATCAGGAATTCCGGCTTCCAAAGGCACGAGTTTGATTATAGAAGCGAAAGTAGTACTGGCCAAAACCCTCACGTCCTGATCTGCGTCACTCATTCTTCCCATAACAGGCACAATCAAAAACACGATATATGGCAAGATATCAGATCCCATGGTACTTGCAACATGGTATACGGTTTCAATTGCACCTTGCCTCTCTTTGAATTCACTCGCGTTGTTGAGCATTGGGAGAATCGATTTCACCATAAAAGGAAACGAACGGGATGGCAACACCGAGCAAAGCGTACTAAAACATTTGGATGCAGAATATCTAACGACTGCGAGTTTACTCTTGAGTCCGGAAAGCAACTGTGGTAAGATGACATCGCAGCTTTTTTGAAGCTCAGGGCTCATTTTAGGTAAAATGGCCCTCAAAACTCCCAAAGCATCTATAACACTTTGACCCTCTACCTCATCTTCTAGAACACCACCTTCGTATTTTTTTAATAAATCTAGAGGTGCAAACAAAATCTCTTTGAGCTTAGGAAGTTCTTCCATGAGAGTATCACCATATGACAAAATGATTCTGTCCATAGTCAAAAGGGCGCCACTTCTTTTGATTTTAGCGTCATGAACCGCCCTCTCGTGAGCTGCAATATCGGCAGGGTCCTTTGTTGACTCTTCTTTTCTAAGTGAAAGAATATTATCTTGAAGCTTTGCGTTGTGAATAAATTCGGGCACCTCGGATGTATCCACACAAAGAAAGGCGCATAAGTTTTTGAGAATCTTGTCCGATGCTGCTTTCTTGCCGATCTTATTGAGATCTCCGATGAGATGAGCCATCGCGTGCGCAGTTCGCTTATGTAACAAAAGGGTCTCCTCTTGCTTGATGCTATCCATAAGAGATCTAATAACAGGATTAAGCTTCTTTGGCACACCACTAAGTGCTAATACTGCTGCAGCATATGCGGCAAATATGCTTGTAGACCTTTGGGTGCTGGCAATTTTTGCTTCGTTTAAAGCAACAGTGATTCGATGTTTGGAATCTTCCAATGCTTGATTTGCAGAGATACGGTTTGAAGCTGAAAGGGTCTTCACTAACTTCGGGTAAATTTCATCCACTATCTTACCAGCACTTTCGACACCGAAGGCCTCGGACCCACATCCTGCCTCACCTTGCACTACAACAGGAAGTTGCGGAAGCTTATTGGAAGACAAGTTGCCTTTGCTTGTGAAGACGTCAAAAAGTTGCAAGCACGCTGTTCGAACACTTTTTAAAGTAGGCACTAGCTCCCTGTAATATGCAATCCCGCTATTGTTTGTCAACGCGTCAATAAAAATGTTTGTGAAGGTCTCAGAAATCTCAGAATTTCCAGGTTGTTTGGACAAGTTAGCAAATTCTTCGACAATAATAGCTGTAAACAAACGCGGAGTAGCATGCGCAGATGAAAGGTGCGACTTAAGTCCATCAAAAGTCTTTGCTATAATACCCTGGTCTTTGAATTTTGAAAGTGCTTTGCCGTAAGCTTGAGCTGCTGCCACCCTTGTTGCGATGAAAATGTCGAAGCCCACAAACATGACATCACCTGTGTGAATTGGCGCATCGATGTTAATTCTGAGGTCATCGCTGGGAGAGACCGTCGCCTTTGCCTCAGCTTTTCTCTTTCGTCCGCGCTTAGCGGGAACTTCAGAAATCTCACTGTTGCAATTGATCTCACTATCATTTTCATTGCCCCATGAAACTTCATTATTGGCGAAGTTGAACCCAGAGGGCTTCATTAATAAATTCGCATTCATTTGGTAGTTGTGTCTCGCGATACCAATCGGCGTCATGATCAAAATCATTAAGGGCTGCAAGTGTGGAGTAAAGTAATATTCCAAAGACTTCAAGGTTTCATTACTCTCTATCTCTATGAGCAACTTATCGAACACGTCTTTTGAGAGGTTCAAGACCTCCGGATTTTGTTCCACTAGCAAATTCTGAAATAAAAGTCGCATGGCCTTTGAAGATATCCATTGCTTTGTGGTTGCATCTTTTATGTTCAAAAACTCCAAAATAGTTTTCAATGTTGCCCTTCTAACATTAGTAATTGGGTGTCTGAGAAAAGGAAAAAGTTTTGGTACAAGCACCTCAAATGAGTTTTGAGAGTTTTGGAAGTCTGAAGATTGCATGATTTGAATCACTTCACTGTGGGTACAGAGCTTGGATAGTAAATCCATTACAGATCCAATCGATGCAGATAAGTCGTCTTCGAAACTAGATAAACAGTCCCAGACCACTTCCAATAGAGACCTGACAACTTCAGTTCTCGTCTTCACAAATTCATTTGCTATAGGGGCCAAAGTTAATGCAGCTACAGATTGCACATCATCTTCGCTTTCTTTCAAACAATGAAGGACCATCAAAACCACCGAGTCTATAAGAGCAGACAGGGACAAAAGAACGTCCGTGCGAACACTAACAAAGTACCTTATACCAAGCATACCACCATGTTTAGCTTCCCAGAATCTTGGAGAGTCTGGCTCGCTCAGTTGCAGGTGAAGGACAAGACCCTTGAGGGCTTCGAATGTCTTTAATGTGGTTTCGGTATTGAGATGTAGGAGTAACGCCGCAAGTGTTTGCGCACCTGATTCTCTGACAGGGGCAACCACCGTGTCATTGACATAATCAGCGAATCTATCCAATGCAAAAAGCGTGCAAAGTCTCACGGCCAAGTCCTCCAATGTTGCCAGGTTGTTGAAGTCATTTTCTTCTTTGGATTTGTTCATGACTCTACCTGCACCATCTCCGTGTGCCCTTATCAACTCACGAAGGCCCAAGGCAGATCCATGTCTGACCTCCCATTTGTCGTGAAAAAGGTCATTTAAGAGGAGTTCGTACACGCCTTGAAATTGCCAAATAAGACCAACAACTTTCGCATGTTGTGAAATCAATGGAGATAGCTCTGGTGCCCGTGTCTCAACAATCAATTTCGAGCCTCCTTGTTGTGCAGTCACATCAAATTGGGCGTGGTTTTCAGTTTTTATTCCTGCGTCAACGTCGCCATTCTCGCTGAGTTTTCTTGAAAGGGAAGATTGTGATAAATCAACAGGTGCAACTTTACCTGCAGAAGTTTTAGCATTAACTTTTGCTCTTCTTCTTTGCATTGCTTTCAATCTTGCACTGGCTGCAGGGGATTTTCCAGCTACTTCGGCAGCGGGAGAACCATTAGACAGGTTGGATTCAGACTTCACGGCTTGTTCTTCCTCTTTAACGACCTCCGTGGTCTCAGGATTCGTCTCATTCTCACTTTTCACAACAGGTTTATGTTTTTTTAATTTGTTAAGGAATGCTTCATTTTTTGGGTCGGTTTTCAAGTTGTTATACTCAAGACCTCCAGATGCTAAAAGCTTTTTGCCACTTTTTAAGAGCTCGGGTAAGTTCCATGCATGAAAAGTAACCAAGGTCAGAAGACTCTCATCCAATTTGCGAAGTTCCTCGTCCTGTTCAAGCTTCACCGTAGGTTCAACTTCTTCTACCTTCACAGGCGTGTTATCTTCTAGTTTTTGAAGCTGTTTCTCCTTCTCAATTGACGCTTCGGAATTTGGATCCCACTTTGGTGCATGGTTAACAATTCCACCAAATGCTCTGGCCGCCGCGATTCTGGTTTCCCACGTATCGCTCTTTAAAAAGGGGTAAACTCTGCCTAAAAGCGATATAATGTCCTCCGGGTGACTTTTTGCTAGATCTGAGAGCTGATCAGCTGCTGTATTCCGGATGAACGGCGTTGATCCGGTCTCCAAAAGGATGACAAGTCTATCCAATCTTGACATTTGCAAATTTCAGGAAGTATATTTGCTTGTCAGTATATAGAACTGGGCGCAAATAAGCGCGATGCAAATGCAATGGATTTATCGTTCTCCGGACTAATTTGTGGAGCCCAAAAAAAAAAAAAAAAAAAAGATTTGGGGCTTTAAGTATAGACGAAGAATATACAAGAAATGTATAGGCTAGTATGGAGCCAGAATCAATGATGAGGGTGTGGAGTGTACAATGAAAAGTGCGAGAAACTGCGCTGCTTATATAGTCGCTGAGCTGCAATCAACGCGCCCTCGCTGGAGTGCACCCAAACCTTCCTGCTCTCCCCTTCCCTTAAGTTAACGTGAAGATCTTGCAACATCTTTTTCTTGCTTGCCAGCTTAACATGAATATCTGACCTATTTCTGCGGTTTAAAATCGATATAAGATTAACGCTTTTATAATGAGGTGAAAAAGTTCATAAATAAGGAGGGAGAGACCTCGCATAGTTTCAAGAGGTCTCGCATCAATTTATCCGGCAACTTTTTATTTAATTACGGTTTTGAGCTTGCATCACTCTTCAACCAGTTCTCGTGCCACAGAATTCGCACAGGTGGTGGAGGTAACCATTGCGCATTTCACTGTAACTCAAATTCATGGATTACAAAAACACAAAAACTAAAGCAAATCACTGCACGATATGGAGAATGATTCCATACTTGTAATCATCTAAATAATGCAAAAAAAAAAAAAAAAAAAAAACCCCAAAAAGCTGCTTGGCCACTCTTCCATTGAAGTGGCTGCGGTATTTTCAGCTCGGAGAACTACCGCACGCAATCAGACTTCCTGACATTTCCTCACTCCATACAACTAAAATAAGCAAAAGCATCACTCAACTAAAACCAATGACGAATTACTACATTCTTATTTACTCGGACATTAAAATTGTGTTCACGTAAATTTCTTCTCCCTCTGGCCACGCACCTCGGCCTTCTTCTGCTCCACCTCGTCTCTACTGGCGTTGTACAGGACGTTGGTGTCTTGGTTCATTGGGTTTTCATCAGACTTCTGGAACTCCTTGAAAAGCAATTGTTTGATCTGTTGCAATCTCAACCCGGGATTTTCCTTTCTCATCTCAGGTAATCTTCTCTCCTCGTATGCAGAAAAGGCAGCCTTCACTCTTCTCTCAGGGTGTCTATCGATATCTTTGGCGCCCACACCTCCATCTCTACCAGTCAATGCCAACGCGGATAAAGCATCGTCAAGACCAGAAGCACTTAACTCTGGAGTGCTAGAGTTGAAGTCCAAGAAGTCGTCGATTTTTCCTGTTCTCTTTGCGGCAACCTTGGCTGCACCTCTCTGTTTGCTGCTAACAGGTTTAGATGGCAAAGAAGCCTCTTCAGCAGCCAAAAGTAAGTCTCTCTCTGCCTTCTTTCTTGCAGCCTCCTCCTTCTTGAACTGAGCATCTTCCTTCTTCTTTCCACCTTTCTTTGCTCCGTCCTCCCACTTGGATGCCTCAGCTTCTTCTGCTGCTCTTTCAGCCGCTGCACGCTTTTGGTTGGCGGCTTCAGCTTTCTTGGCGTTTCCCGCAGCCTTCTTTGAGTTTTCACCTCCTTTCTTAGCCATCTCTTTGAGATATGTATTTGGTGTATTTGTCCTGTAAGTGATTGGGATTTGTAATTCTCGAAATCATTCGAAGAATGTTTAACATCACGTGACAAATTCGACAATCGGACTTTGTTGGTGCTGAAGTGCGTGCCTCGGACTTACGACTTGAATCTCATAGTGTTGAAAACAAAATTAAATATATATATATATATATATTAGCAAAAATAATTATACTGACCTTTATAGTTTTGGATCAGGTTTAAATGCTACCCTTCCGATGATTTCTCCTTTTTTCAATTTTTCGAAATACTCGGGCAACAAATGCATGGGCTTGGTTTCGACCACCGGCACTATTCTCCCCGCTTCTATCCATTTAAGTACTTCTCCTTGCTCCCGGGAGCTCCCTGCAAAATTGTAAGTTACCTCTATTTCTCTCCTTGACAAATCATAATTAGGAAGTCTTAATCTCAGTTTTCCCATGCCAATCATAACTATTTTCCCGTTGCGGCCAACAAAACTGCATGAACAGTCGGCGCTATCTTGATTGCCAATAAAGTCAAAACTGACACCAAAAGACTCTTTATTGTGCTTGATATCATGAAAAGAAGTGTAAAACTCATGTGCGCCCATTTTTTTCACTAGGGTTTGACTTTCGGGCTTTTGGTCCACACAAACGATTTTGCACCCAAAATGACTCAATATTTGAATAGCATGAATACCCAAACCACCGGCCCCGAGTACGAGCACTTTGGAAGTCGGACTAAGTTTGTCTTTGACCTTCATTATTGCATGAAATGGTGTCAAAATCGCATCTGTCGCTGATGCCGCAGCTTCGAAGCTCACAGTATCAGGTATAGGAATCATATTTCTGGGATTCTCCACCAAGAGATACTCTTGAAATCCACCATCCTTGGTAATTCCGTATCCTTGATAATCATTTGCCAAACAATGGTTGTCTTTTCCATCCCTGCAATTATCACATGTACCACACGCGTCCGCAATGAACATACAAAAACGGGCACCCACCCTATATTTTGGAATATGGGAGATTGAAGGTCCTGCTTTCGCAACTATTCCACAGATCTCATGACCCATCACCATTTTGTCCGGAATATTAGGATTTTGTGCGATAAGTATGTGATGGTCAGACCTACATAGCCCGGCTGCTTCTATTTTTAAAAGTACCTCGCCCGAAGTAGGTAATGGCACTGGCAAGTTCTCGAGTTTCGTAATCTCTTTTGAGCCACGGACAAATCCATAGCCTGTCTGAGTGTTTGGAATATGCATGATGTGTAGAATACTGCAGAGGAAGAGACTCAAAAATTTAACATCAAAAAAGAACAATGTTTCGAGCTGAATTTTGGGAGTTTATAAACCTGTGTTGGCCATTCCCAAATGTGGGGGATTTGATCATAACCGCGGGACGCTTTGAACCTTTTGCGGGGCTCATCACCTTCTCCGCAATTCCTATCAAGAAAACCCCGAGCTGTTTAGTTTTTGAGCTGAAACAATCACAAAGAAATCATTCGCGCTACGATTTATATTACTTAAGGCTCTGTATTGAATATAAATAATGAAGGATAAGTCGTGTATATCCAACCGTTGATATGAAATGAAGTATAAATCCCAGGGTTAGACACTATGGTCAAAATGACTTGGAAATGCAATTGTAAGAATTTTTTTTTCGTTGTTTTTGTTTGAGAGAAACTTTAAAACTCCGCATGACTTTCGTTATAATGAAACAGCACTAGGGAAATCTGGAGGTAAAAAAAATGAGCCAATGTTCAAATAAATTACTCAGATTTCTGTTTCTTAGTGGCCGGCTCGCCGAGACCAGGCACTGGCTCGCCATTGGTTGGAGCCAAGACAGGAGTCGAGAGTTCGTTGTGAAAGTTCTTGATGATAGAGTCCACATCGTCGATGTTCAATTGTCTCACATCACCCAACAACTTGATCTTGTTGGTAACTTCCTTACATTGATCGTCCGTCAAGTGAATGTTCAATTGGTCAACTCTACTCTTGATGGCATTCCATCCAGTCAATCTGTTGGCAAAGTGAATGTATCTGGTCAAACCGAAGTCAGATGGGTTCAAGATCTCGTAAGTAGATGGGTTAGCAAGAATAGCCTTGGCGTGAATACCGGCCTTGTGGGTGAAAGCACAGAAACCAGTGATTGGGTTGTTGAAAGGAATGTTCACTTGAACAGCGTCGGCAACCAAGTTCTCCAAGTCTCTCAACTTGTGCAACTTGTACTTACCCAAGACGTATTCTCTGTCGGCAGTGATCATTCTAGCCATCAAAGCACCCAATGGAGTGATACCGTTTCTCTCACCAATTCCCAAGACGGAAGTATCAATCAACTTAGCACCGGCTTCCAAGGCAGTGTAAGCGTTAGCGATAGCACAGCCAGTGTCATTGTGGAAGTGACACTCGATGTCACAGGACACAACGGACTTCAAGGTCTTCACCAACTCGTAGACTTGTCTTGGGTTGGCGCATCCAACAGTGTCGGCAATACCAACTCTGTTGACACCGATCTTGCTCACGGTCTTATAAATATTGAGCAAGTCAACAATATCGGATCTGAAGGAGTCCTCGGAGGAGAAACGAATCTCGATACCCTTGGACTTGACGAACTCAATGACCTCGACAGCAGATTGAGCAATATAATTCATGTCCTTACCGTGAGAGTATTGTCTCAAGAACTGAGAGGTACCAATCACAACATCAACACCATCAACACCAGTTTCGACAGCAACTCTGGCGTCGTCCATGTGACAACGAATGTGGGTCAAAATCTTGGCCTTCAAGCCCAACTTACAGATGGCCTCGCAATCCTTTCTGGATTGCTCAGACGCAACAGGGGAAGTCAACTCGATGTAGTCAACACCAAAGTCATCCAAGGCCTTGGCGATCTCAATCTTCTTCTCAGTGGTGAAGAAAGCGTTGGCGAATTGTTCACCTTCTCTCAAAGTGGATTCGATAACTTCGAACTTGTTCACATTCGACAAGTAGTCGTGAGGGTTTGGTCCATATGGGTTTCCTGCCATTTTGCAATGTAATTTGTATTTGATAATGAAGAAAAGAATTAGATCTATTTCTAAGGCGAAATTGCTTTAATTTATACCATTCTCGGTGAAAATTTTTTTTATTCAAATGACGCTGCTTACTCCGACCGAATCCTGCATCATTAAATGATTATGACTGATAAGTGCGCTATCGCCGGTCCATGCCGGCCTCGCTGCGGCTGCGCCGTCAGATGATGACTCATTCCTATAAGAATGTGAGTAATTCGCATCGGCGGCGAGATTGTTGCTCACCACTTTTCAGAACGCCTGCGGGAAACAAGAGAACACGTGATCAGCTTGGCCTCACTCGCCCGTGACCAACTAACCTGTCCTAATTTCTTTTTTTTTTTTTTTTTTTTTTTTTTTTTTTTTTTTTTTTTTTTTTTTTTTTTTTTTTATTTGTTTATACTGCGATGATTGCGCTAGGTTTATTTTCAATACTGTAGCTGATGCTAGTCATCTAACTTTCTACAATCGATTGTTAATTCGATTTTGTTTCGAAGTGTCTTCTATGTGGAAGATGAGTCACACGACACATCACACCGAGCCAGCATGAAGCCTGGCACTTCATTGATTTCTGACGCTCGCGTTGCTCCTTGCCTCGAGGCAAATCTCTGATTTTTGCCGCCATTTACAGTACATGCCGGAAATAAGCCTACGGTGATTTCTTGCGATTGAGCCTAGCTCAACTGCTATCTCATTATTACTAATATATATCTTGCACTCTCGATTGAATAATATTATTACTACGCGGCGCCAAAATTTTTATTTCTTTACATTAATACTACATAAAATACATACACTATACGGTTTTCGTAACCATCGTTACAAACCTAAAAATTTCGCTCTTCAAGCGGATTAACTCAGTGCTCTTGATCACCAATTTACCATTTAATCTCCCGACTACCGTCTTGACGATATCGTTAATTTGTGCATTGCTCAAACCAGTGATGGTGCTCCAATCCTTAGTTTTTCTCTCGCGTGCCAAAACTAATCTGTAGCAGCCAATGATCAATTTCTTGAGTCCGTATCCCATGTCGGTGTAATTGGCAAAATTATTGGATTGGTTAACGTATCTTAGGAGGTAAATGATATCCATATATCTGAATAAATATATGATACCTTTCATAAACAGAGGCAAGGATAATTGAAGTCGACTGACTAAAATCATTAGATATTCGTCAAGCGGCATCTCCTTAGGATCTGCAGTCCGAGAAGATTGTGGTGGGAATGAGTTTGTAATTTTCATCGCAACATACTTGACGACAATCTTCATCACCCGGTTTCTTTCGCATTTGAAAGCATCTTGTGTTAACTCTGTTGAATCCACTTCACATTCTGGTCCACTCGAAAGGGCCTTAGAGGGCAAGTGCACAAGAGCATTTTCTTGTTGTGGAATTTCAGCTTCAGAATGCTGAACAATCGTCTCCACAAAAGCGTTTGACGCTTGCATATCATCTGGTCTCTCTTCCCTGGTTTTTTCCTCCTTGATGGATCTCTTGACTTCCTGTGTGGCAGACAAGGAGCGATCCATCGACTCCCTTTCGTCCGCACTGAGAGTTTTAGCCCCATGCGTACTTTCACCTTCGGAATCTTCTCCGTCGTGATCAGAAATTAGAAGAGGCATGTCATGATACTTCGAGATCTTCTCATTTCCGTTAGCGTCTGCGTTCTGAACAGGAATTTCCATGAATTGATCTGTACCGGACGTAGATGAACCCATCGACAGTTTTGAAGGCTGAATACGAGATGCATTTGATGAATGTAACTCGAGGATATTGCTAGCATGTGATTCATTTTTTCCCTCAAGACCCGGGTGACCAGGTCTTGGTTTTGATGTCATGTAGTCGTCGTTGATGGTCACCATTAAATTTTTTGTGCTTTGCTTCAGTTTAGAAGAAATGGTGCTATTTGTTTTCTTCCTATCGTCACAAATATTCAGTTAAATAAATCTTTTTGGCTTCTGCTGTGTTCTTTCTTTGAACTAAAAGCAAAAACGAAGCTAATATTTGTTGTCTTAAAACAGTGTGTTCAGTTGAATATGAAATAGATTTTGGCAATGTCTATCCTTTGAAGTCTAGTAAAACATTGCAGCTGGTGGGAAATATATGCTGATGAATAAAGAATAAAAATTTAAAGAAAAAGAGAATCCAGTTGTTTTCACTAGATTTTGAAGGTTAAAAGATGTTGAACTTTTTGGCCTGAATTTAATGTGTTGAAAATGTGTTCGACTGAAGGAAGACAGGGAGCTGAAATAGGGGATGGGAGCTAGGGTCCAGATGAGGGAAGCGAGGGTCAGGAAAGATTGAGTCATACTTGGGCAAGTCACGTGCAAAATGAGGGAAAAAAATGTGGTAGCCCGGATATATCGAATACCTGCCGAGCACGGAGTAAGATCTGGCCACTACTAAACTTTTGGTTGTTACTCTAGTTTTATATAAACAAGATGCTTGTAAGTCCAATCTCATATATAGAAATTATGTTGAGAGGACTACCAAATGTTATACCCAATGTAATAAGGTAATAGAGTAGTGCTGCTTACTTTTTCTTTCACTTGGGGCAATCAGCAATAAAATGTGTAAGCGACGAATCGTTCGGAACTCCGCACATTTAACCTATATTTGGCTTGGTCTTATGATCTCATAAATTAAAGATTTTTGAACAGCCAGCAATTTATAGAATGAATTTTTCCCTTCTACTTTTTTTCATATGCGATTAAGATGTACTTGAACATGCAACCCTTTCAGTGTGGTTATAGTTCAACCATGTTTCGCGCAAGCTAAACAAGGGTACAACCCTCGAAACGATTATCAATCCAGTACCTAATTAAACTATGTTTTTGTCTTTATTTATTGTTTTTGCTCTTAAAAAAATGGTTGTTTCTTTTTCTATTTGAGTTTATCGTTTATCGGATCTAAATCTTTATTCCAAAGAAAAAATTAAATGTCGGTACAAGATGATTTTCATATTCACGTGATATTACAGCATCCGATGAATAATTTAAATTACTCAAAGGACACAAAATTCGTAAAAAAAAAAACACATGAGAAAATTTAATATTTCGATTCTTAAATATATTAAAGTTTCAAGGTCTCCCTGTTAGCTAAGCAAACAACTGAAGACGCGTTCGTTTTTATTTTTATTTTGATACTTTGTCTTTTGAAGTGTTTTCAACTCCCTGATACACGATACATAATCAACGTGGGCTAGCTCAGCCGACCTCTTATCGCGAAAACTTTTCCCTGCTATTCCTTCCACCACCACCATATTTTTCTTTTTCTCCCATGGCTACCAATCTGGACTCAATGCGTACTGCTAGAACTTATAAGGACGCAATTACCCTTTTGAATAGCTTGCAGTCAAACTTTGCTGCTATAGAAGCCGTCAAAGCTTCGAACATTTCCCCTGCTAAGCGCAGTGAGCTTTCCATCAACGAGGTGCGTGAATACATCAGAAGATTGGGGTACCAGCCAAAGGATTTCAATAAGTTGAACATCATTCATGTTACTGGAACGAAAGGAAAAGGCTCGACATGTGCATTTACCGAGTCGATTTTATCGCAATACAGAAAATCGGGCCATGTTAATAAAATCGGCCTTTTCACATCTCCTCACTTGAAATCAGTCAGAGAGAGAATTCGCCTCAATGGGGCCCCAATAACCGAGTCAAAATTCACTAGGTACTTTTACGAAGTATGGGATAAGCTTTCCTCTACCACAAGTGATCCAGAGGAATTCCCAACTTTGCAGCCATGCGACACAGTTAAGCCAATGTATTTCAAGTACTTGACAGTCTTATCCTTTCACGTCTTTTTATCCGAAGGCGTAGACACAGCTATTTATGAAGTTGGTGTTGGTGGGAAATATGATAGCACCAATATAATTGATAAGCCCACTGTTGCTGCAATAACCTCCTTGGGAATCGATCATACTCACATGCTCGGTAATACTATCGAGGCTATTGCTTGGAACAAGGCAGGGATTTTCAAAACCGGCTGTCCAGCAATCGCAAGCCAACAACACGAATACCCCGAATCGTTGAATATCGTCGAGGAAGTGGCCAATGAAAATAAAGTATCTAGTTTCGAGGTGGTACCAGAAACCTTGATACCGAGGGATCTCAAATTGGGATTGGCTGGAGACTTCCAGAAGTTGAATGCAGCAGTTGCCGTGAAGGCTGCTCAAATTCATCTCAAACATCTTGGTGTGGAGAACATAAATACGGATGATCTTCCAGACGAGTTTGTTGCCGGTCTCGAAAATGCTCGCTGGGATGGAAGATGCCAAATAATCAAAAATTATAAAGATTACGAGGGAATATCATGGTTTATCGATGGTGCACATACCATGGAATCCATCAATGTTGCTTCGAATTGGTATGTTGAAGCTTCCTCTGCCATTGACAAGCCAAAAGTCCTTCTTTTTAATCAACAAAGCCGCGAGAATGCCAAGGATTTACTAGAAAGATTGTACGACGTGGTTGTTAAACCCTCGAAAGTCAAATTTGACCACGTGATTTTCACGACAAACATTACTTGGTCTGATGGTAGTTATAACAACGACTTGGTCTCAATGAATAACTCGAAGGATGACATTGATAAATTGGTTATACAAAAGGAGTTGGCCGGCAAATGGGACGCCCTAGATAAGCAACATGGCTTATCTGCCAGAAAACACATATTTCCAGACATTGAAACTTCCCTCAAGTTTATCAAAAGCTTAAGTGTGGATAAGCAAGAAGCTGAAGTGTTTGTGTGCGGCTCTTTACATCTAGTGGGAGGATTTTTGACCGTTTTGGAAGGAAAGAGAGATTAGAAGTCTGCTGCTTGAAATTGCTTATGTAAGAGAGTTATGGCTTCCAAGGGCAAAACTGTTAATCATCACGTCTGTTTGGAGGTGCGGTTTACAAGTCATGTTCTTAATTTTATGTAAAACTCTCAATTTATATTCTCGACTCCATTTATCTATTAGATTATACTTAGTTAGCATTGTTGTTGTTCACAATCTTGTCCTTTGCGTTGGCCACAATCTCATTGATGTTCTCCAAAGAATTCTTCCAGTTCAAAAGCGTGGCCTTGACAGCTTCCCAATCTTGAGCAAGCTTTTGATCGTCACCAGCCAAAATAAGTCTGTTTACTCTAATCAAACAGAAAGTTTCTTCGACTTGGTTCAACTTACCCTCAATGACACCAGCCTTGATCGAGTCAATCAACAACTTTTCGAACTCAGCGCTCGATGAAACCAATTCACTAGGTATGTCATTGTATTTGAATGCGTTTTTGTGAGTTTCTTCGTTTTCCACGAAAAACTTAGCCAAAGCCAAGATTTTCGACTTGTAAACGACCTCCTCTGTCAAAGAAGAAGGCACAGATGTGATCAAGTTACCGTGAGTGTACTCAACAAAGACCTTGACCAACTCATCAGAAGAGTTTTGCTTTAAGGCAGAAGCCACATTGTTGTTAACCAAGAAAGAGACATCAACAACCGAGGAAGACAAGGCGAATTTGATCAAGTCACGCAATTCATCCAAAGTCAACTTGTATTCAGATGTGAAAGCCTTGATTAATTCCAACGACTTTTGGGTGAATTCAGTGTCCAATGAGATAAAGCTCCAAAACAACTTCTTCACTTGTTCCTCAGAGGCGTTGGCAGCCTTCAACCAACCAAGCAAGTTGTCACCAATGGAGGACTGGACCAACTCAAATGGGACCTGGGTTCCAGAGACAATAGACAAAATAGTTTGAATGATATCGATTCTGCTGGCAGAGGTAGGTGGCAACAAGTTAAACAATGTGTTGAATGCAGACAAAACTGTGGTTGGTTTAAGCGACTTTCTGTCTCTCAAAGAAGGCTGTTGTGTTGGTGTGCATTCTTTCAAGAGAGAAACAATTTTGGAATCTTTCAGGAAAGCTTGCTCGATCGAGAGACCCTCAAGCTCTTTTATAAGGTAAGCGAACAAGTAGAAAGCTGGCTCAAACTCTTTGTTACTCAAAGAAGACAAAGTTTCCTTGGTAGAAGCGCTGAGGATTCTGGTGGCCAACTCCTTCTTGTTGGTGATTTCATCGCCCAAAAACTCGTTCAATGAAGTGGAAAATTCCGTGTTTTGATGCACGGAGTCAATGATCAGACTGTACTCGGTGACAGAGTCCTTCAAGTCGTTTTCGACGACAATAACAGAGGCCATAATGTATGTTCCTATATATTTGGTCCTGCTACGTGAACCTTTTTTTTTTTTTACTGTGTTTGAAGGCCTGCATCCTCGTTGAGAAAACTTTTCAGAGTCACGTGCCTGAAGCGTCCTAAATTCTATGGTCCCTCAGAAATGCGATCTCGCGCGTGAAGCCTTAATGGGTGCAAAATGTTTGATGAATCTGTATTAAAATGGGCTAGCAATTATCCTCTTCGGCGTCCTCCTCTTCCTCATTAATACTAATAAATTTACCCTCAAAAACGTTTGACGTTGGTACTGCAATTGGACTATCCCGCCTCCATGTGTGAGAATCAGCACTTGGCATCTTGAGAAGTCCTTTTGGAAAGTGCGAGGCAGATTTACCATTAGACCCGGTCGAGTCAGAATTCAAAACACTTGACCGGTATTTTCCTACGCCATTGATTTTATGGCTCGATTTGTTGCCAATTGGCGGTGATAGCGAGCGTGATATTTCTCCTTCTCTCTTTTGGGGAAGAACGGGTGTGGGTGCTATCATTTGTCCGTTCGATGCTGCACTTTTGGCTAAAGTCGATCTTGACCCTCTTCTCTTTAATGACGAGCTACGTCCAAATTCCTGACGAGGAGATATCGGCCGGGGAAGGGTGTTGGAGTTACTTGCGCCATCGTCAAGCCGCTCAGCCAATTTGATTATCGCACTGCTATCATCTGATGAATTGGATGACACCTGCGAAAGGGGGTTCTTTTTACGTGTGGCACTTGTACTTGAAGACATTATCAGAGTATCTGAAGGAATTCGGAAGTTAGGCGGGCGCCTTTTACTTCTGGAGGACGATGTATAAGAAGCGGGGCGCTGAAGATATTCGTTTTGTGTGACACTGATTGATGAATCATAAGTCGCATCATCATCATAATAATCATCTTCAAGATCTGTCCCATCCATAATGTCTAGCTCTGATTCAGACATGGTATACAACTGACTCGCATGGCTATACTGACTGTATTGTGAAATCACAGAGTCGGGTCTTTGTCTTTTTGCCATGATGCCACGTTCACTAGTACTTTGGAGCTGGCTAATTGCATCTGCAGTGATTGTCAGGTTTTCAATGCTGACATTACTTTTATCCGGTTCCTCTTGACAGTCCAAAATATCCCCTGCGCTTTCATCTGGATTGTTAGAGATACCACCCTCTGCTAGTGCAGAGTTTCTAGACACATTCAACTCAAGGCCACCGGGGTCACTTGTGTTCAGGGCTCGCCCAGAGGAAGTTTGAGAAATAGATGATGCAGGCTCAATAGTTCCAGATTCGCCATCTCTTTGCTTGCTCTTCTTCCAAAATTGAAGCTTTTCCAAAATCTGTTTACTCTTTCCCTTTGGCCCAAGTTCTTGATGGTACAGGGCGTTCGTGCTTTTTTGATCATCAGTGTAGAAGGAGACTGAGCGTTCAAGGGGAGCCGGTACAGCATTCTTTGGCCGATTTTCTAATGAGCTATTGATTCCAATAGTCTTCGAATACGAAACTTTACGTTGTGGTTGAACGGATGCCCTTGTAAAGTTTTCGCTAGACTTTCTTGTCATATTTGACCCGGACGGAGAATAGTCGTTTTTGTTTGAGGCGATACTCAAGGAAGTGAGGATCTTTTCAAGTGGTTGCCCCTCTGAGATTTGATCCGATAGAGACAAAACACTTTTAACCCTTTTCTTTGATCTCTTCAATTGCCTTTTAGCTTCATAATACCTTTTTCTTCTCAATTGACGCCTCTTTTGTTTTTCAAACTCAACCTTTAGGGATAGATCGTAAAATGCAGTCAAGGCATTTGCGTTTCCATTTAGCTTTGAGGCTACCAATGACTCAATATCAATGTTTCCTTTTCGAAGCTTTTTGAGAAGATCTTTTTCCATTCGTGACTGAAATGGTGTAGTATGGACGTTGTAGTACTGATTGATGGAAATTATTGACTCAGTATCCGTTGCAGCAGAATTTCTTCGCTGTGTTCTCAAGTTTGTTATATCGATCAAGAACAGAGAGTTCAATATCTCAGATATAGTCGGTCTTCGCGAGGGATCCTTAGATAACATCTGTTGCAAAAGAGTATTGAGATCTCGAGACGCAAACTCTTGATAACTTGGTTCATCGTTTATAATTTTTAACTTTGTCTTCATATCATCATCCTCATCAAATGGTAGTTGCCCATAAGCCATGGCATAAAGTATCACACCCATAGACCACACATCAATGGCAAATCCTGAGTATTTTTCGTTTTTGAGAACTTCTGGGGCCATATAAGAAGTTGTGCCGCACATTGTGGACAAGAAAGATCTTTTGTACGGATTGAACTCACGAACAAAGCCGAAGTCAGTGAGCTTGACAACTGTCTTTTCTTCGTCTGCCATCAAAATATTTTCTAGCTTCAAATCTCGATGTGCCAAATTAAGTGAGTGGACGTATCGCATGGCCTCAACTATCTGATAGAATATATTCTTACACGTGATAATGTCGAGGCGTCTTTTTTCATAGATGTGATAGTAGAGTTCATTTCCTTCACAATACTCCAAAACCATCCATAATTGCGTCTCCGTTTTGATAACCTCATACAATTTCACGATGTTCCGGTGACGGAGCTGTTTATGATAATATATTTCCCGGACGATGTTGGGGTCTTCAAGAAGTCCACATTTCAAAACCACTTGAGAGTGGAGGAGTACATGCTCGGCGAGGTAAACTTTGCCAAACGCTCCTTCACCAATTTCTTTTAATATTCGGTAGTTTCCTATTTGGAATGTGCTGGGCAGAGTGATTTGCAAATAAAACTCATTGAAGTGGGCCGCCAACTGAGCTGTTTCATTTTGCTCTTGAAGCCGGGATACTGGCGCCGACATTCGCGATTATTCAAAGCACAAATATCACACGGTGTATGTTTGACATATGTAATTCTATGACTAGACAAATCGAGAGTTCGTCAGAATGTGCACTCCCTCGCTGTATCCCTCTAGCAGATAAAACGCTCGCACAATGCAAGAGAGAACCACAAAGGCTGCTTTCTACGTGTAAGCCTTACAGCTCACTTGAGTTTGGGCACGTTTTCATTTTTCTTCTTTTATATCCATACCACAGGTAATGTTTTGGTCTTTCTCAGTACCTGTTGTGCCTTAAGCATATTTTTTCTTCGTATGTTCGGTTATTTAAAGCTTTGCAACAAATCGAAGCTATTAAAATTGTGGCATTTCTTGTATTGAGAGTTGATTATTCATTTCGCCTTTGAAAGTTTGAAGAAAGAAATAAGTGAAGATGTTTTGAATCATGGATTGAAAAGGAAATATTGAAGTAGTTGGTGCCATTTTTTACATGATTTAAAGTTCGAAGCTACTTTGATTTTACTTTAATTTTTCAGATTACTTTTCTGTTTTATAAACTATCTTTTCAAATCTTAAACCAAATCAAGGGATGTACAGTCTTCGGAAAAGAAAAAAAAAGAAAGAGACATAAAAAATAAAAATCAAGGGGGAAATCCAAGCATCAAGTTTCCCCCTCCATTAAGCTACTATTTCTTCAAGCGCAGCTCGCTTTTCGCAGCTGCAGCCTGCAATCACGCATCGCCAGTTGTATTCGCAGTCTGAAGAACTTCCCATCGTATAGACTCTGTGCCTCAAAGAACTACATTAGGTTAATGATCTTCACCAGAAAACTTCGACCTGATTACTGCAAAAGTCGCTTTAACCTGATATTTATACCACGATGTATAGGTCCCAATAGAACGGGGCTTTGTGTGAGAACACTCTCAACTTATGCAGACATCAGGACGAAACCCACGCTACCGCAACTCAAAGATTTCACCCAGAAGTCTTTAAATTCATTATCCGAGAAACTCAAAAAACAGGCTTTCATATTTCCCAATGAAGATCTCAATAGTGTTGACTATAAGAAGGCTGCAGAATTAATGGATAGCTTCCGGAAGAACTTATGGTCCTCTCTCGAGGAATTCCATCAAGCAAATGCTCAAAAAAGCCAAACAGCTAGTGACCAGCCAGTTTCGCTCACACAATTTTTCAAACCACAACAGAAATTCGCTCCCCAAATTATCCAGCTGATTTTTATGGGTCTGTATCCAAAAGATCTTAAAGTCCTTCTAGGGCAAGAGTCAGATGATGTTGCACTCACTGATCTTTTGACAAGTCTCTATCATCAGCACTTTCTTCAATCCGAAATTGCATCTGTACCCAGAAGTAACCAAGTTGATATGAATTGGGATGTTAGTCGTCCAAGTGATTGGTACCCAGGTGCTAGAAAAATGAAAAGAAAAATTATCATGCATGTGGGTCCAACCAACAGTGGTAAAACCTACAACTCTTTGCAAGCATTTGCCAAGGCTAAATCAGGTTACTATGCGGGCCCTTTACGACTTTTGGCAAGAGAAATTTATGAGAAATTTCAAAGCCAAAAAATAAGCTGTAATTTGATCACGGGTGAAGAGGTTGTTCCCTCTCTCGATGCATTTGGTAACGTTGCTGGTTTATCCTCGGGTACGATCGAAATGATCCCGCTACACAAAAAGATGGATATATGCATCATCGATGAAATCCAGATGATAGCAGACCCAAAGAGAGGCTCAGCATGGACTAGTGCTGTGTTGGGTGTGCAAGCAAAGGAGCTTCATTTGTGTGGCGAAGAAAGTGCCGTCAGCTTAGTCGAACGGCTCGTCAAAACAACTGGAGAAGAAGTTGTCATAAAGCGCTACGAGAGAATGGGAAAACTAACCATGCTTCCTCGGGCAGTTGAAAAGTTGAACAATCTACAAAAAGGGGACTGTCTCGTGGCATTTTCCAAACGAAAAATTTTAGAGTTGAAGTGCAAGATTGAAAACATGACTTCACTAAAAGTCGGTGTGATTTATGGCGCTTTACCCCCGGAAATTCGCTCCCAAGAGTCTTCCAAATTTAACAACGGCGAGTATGATGTATTGGTGGCTTCCGATGCCATTGGAATGGGTTTAAACCTTAAGATCAAGCGTATTGTTTTTTGGACCGTGAAAAAATTCGACGGATCAGAGACAGTCGATTTGAGCGTTTCTAACGTGAAGCAAATTGCCGGAAGAGCGGGTAGATTTACTTTGAAAGAAGGCGAGCTGGAGGGTTTTGTCACTGCATTCCATAAAAGGGATATTAAATTTATCGATAAAAGTTTGAAAATGCCGAGTGTTGATCTCGAAAAGGCGTGTATTTGGCCATCGAACGAATTCTGGTCCGAATATATCTCCAGCTTTCGAAAAGCAGTTTCGTTCAAATCTGCCGTGGAATACTTTTACCGTTCGACATACGACAAAAGCATGAGAGATTTCTTTCTCAGTGACTTCGAGCATCAGACCCAAGTAATACAGCTTATTTCCGCTAATGGATTTGATTCCCGTCTCACGGTGGAGGATCAGTTGAGACTCGCCCAAGTGCCTGTGAATCTCAAACACGCTGAGCCAGAAGTCATAGAACAAACATTGCGGTTCTTTGAATGTATCGCGACTACAAAGTCAAGATCGGTTCTTGAATTGAATTTTCTTTACAATAACATTTTGAGCTCTCAACCTTCTGTGTGGAATTCCTCCGACAAGATCCTTGGAGTGCTTACAGAGCTAGAAAAAAACCACAAGATTGTTTTGGTATTCATGTGGCTATCTCAGAGATGGCCTACTATTTTTATTGACAAGGAAAGTGCAGGCGAAATCAAGACCTTGATTGAAAAAAGGATTGACGAAGAGTTGGGATGTTTACGGGTAGTGGCAAAGGCGGAGGGAAAGAAACCTAAAAAGACAAAGCGTGCGCGTTAAGGAGAATTGAAAAAGAAGAGAAATAAAAACACTTGTACATATTTTCATCAATATTTAGATCTAAGCGAAAGATGATTTAAAAAAAATTACATGACCGATGTCTTAGATATGTTGGGTAAAGAATTGCGCTTTGTTTCGTATGTCTGCGAAAGCTGCCCCCCACGCGACACATTCTCCCCCACTTTCCCCGCGAAACCCCACTCTGTTTAAGAGATCTGGAAAAGCGCTTCTTTTTTAGGTTGCTTCTTGTTGTTTTATACCACTATTGATCATAGTTTTTCTCTTTAATCTTTGAAAAATCTCTTCAAGATCAGACTCAACTAACTCAAACAATCAATCAAATGCCTGTCGTTCTCATCGTTGGAGGCCCTTCTGGGACAGGAAAAACCACCACGGCCACTCTTCTTTCAGAGCGTTACGGATGTCCATATATTGAAGGAGATGATTTGCACCCTACCTCAAATGTTGAAAAAATGTCCCGGGGTCAACCTCTTACAGATGAAGATAGATGGGGATGGTTGGAAAAGATCAGCCAAGTGAGCGTTGAAAAGGCAACGGATCCTTCTAACCATAGCGGGATATGTGTTGCCTCATGTTCGATGTTAAAGCAAAAATACCGTTCTTTCCTTGCAGAAAAGGGTAAAGGCGCAGAATTCCGTTTCATTTTCTTACATGCGTCTTTTGAAAACATCATCAAGAGGGTTTCTGCGAGACAAAACCATTTTCTCAAGGTGAACATGGTCCAGTCACAATTCGATATTATGGAAGTTCCCCAGACCGCTGAATTGGTGAAAAATGGTGGCAAAGCAATTGCGGTCAATTGTGAAACTGGGACGCCTGAACAGTTGACGGATTTGATAGTACACCAATTGGATATCTAAGAGTCAATGCTCCATCTTGAGGGCTTGCACAGAAGTCAAATACATAGACTAAAATTTATAGAGGGTAAATTAACTTCACCGCTTGATATTTCGATTTTGAGGAAGTGAAAAGTGTGAACTCCCGTCCCGAATTTGCGGAAATAGAAGCTTCTATCATTTACTAATAGAAGGTGTGACGCATGCGCGTAGTGGTTCGAAGTGCATGAAAAGCCCCGATTTCGTAATACCTTGGGATGGGATTATCAACCTTTATATATTTAGTAAAATATATTCGAGCACGGCTTTTAATTCGACAGCTAAGGTGGAAATTGAATCAATCATAGTTATTCCTTTGGGGTGTAGCAAAGATCAATTTCAATCATCTAATTTCTCTTGCGTGTGCGACGCCCCGTTTCTGATTTTGGCTTTTCGCAAGCCCTCGTCCCGCACCAGGTCCCACCTGGATCATAAGTTTCATCGAGAGATTTATTAGGCTTTTCCATGTTAATTTGAACACGCCCGTTTTTTCCTAATATATATCTACTTTTGTCACTCGCTGCGACTGAAATTTAATATCTATAACTTGCTATTTCTTGTCCTTCAGTCTCCAATAAAGAAATAAAAAGGGAATAAAAAAAAAAATAGAGAGGAAGAAGAAGAAGACGTGAAAGAAGAAGAGAAAGAAACACATTGAAATGACTTTCGATCCAAACACTCTACCCTTTATTGACCCCAAGAAGGACCGCAGAGTAGCGCTAATAACGGCAGGTAATTCTGGGATAGGATACTTCACCGTGCTACACTTATATCTTCATGGGTACGTGGTCTATATCGCTGGCAGGTCCAGGACGAGATGCATGAAATCTATCGACAACCTTACTAAGGAAGCAAGATATATTTCTGGTCAATACTCTGCATCAATTCAACAAAAGAGATTTTTGGGCGAGCTACATTTTCTTGAAATGGATCTATCAAGCCTTTCCTCTGTTCTTAGTGCAGTGGCATATTTCAAAAACTCGGAGAAAAATCTCAACTTGCTCATCAATAATGCCGGCAACTCATTCCTGCCTTATACTATTACTCCAGATGGGTTTGAGCTACAACTTCAGACTAATTATGTCGCGCCGTTTCTTCTAACTACGAAACTTATTCCACTTATGGAGCGAACGGTTGATTTACATCCCAATATTAGTCCTCCTCGAATCATATATATCACGTCAGTGACCCATCGATTCGTGCTTCGATACTTTAGCTTAAACACCCGCTTTCATTATCGGCCCAACGCCGTTTTTACGTGGATTCGTTACGCAATAGCGAAAACTGCGGGTATTCATTTCATGAAAATGCTTGCGTTAAGAAATCCGCGTCTCTTATGTGCCTCGGTCCAACCAGGCATCGTCATGAGCACCGACTATTTTGCATATTGGACTCGTCTACCCATCATCGGCAGTTTGTTTTGGTGTCTCTTCCAGATATTCTCGTTTATTTTCGGCGTAAGTATCGAAAAGGGTGCCCAGGCCGTGTTTAAATGCTGTGTTGATCCAGCATTATCGCCAAAAGTTCATAGTGGTTCGCATTTCGATTTGTTTAAGGAGACAGAGCCGGCATCCGTTGCCAATAACAAGGATTATGCTGCCCAGTCTTGGATCTGGACCACCCATCAGTTGGAAAAGCGGAATATGGACTCCCCCTAGACTCTATTTATTGTTTATACAAATATTTTTTTCTTCCTTCAATTCTTCATAGTTTATTATTATTCTTAGGGACCTTGCAAACATGCAAATGCCAATATGCAAATGTTTTACTCAAGTTTCAATAGTGAACCATTTATTTCGTATATACCATTTTAATCTTTGTTTGATTCATTTTTCTTGCGCTTACAATCTAGACTCATTATCGAGTCTCTCGACAACAAGGGCCGAGGCACCACCACCACCGTTACACACAGCAGCGACACCGATTTTACCGCCCTCTTGGGACAAGACAGAAAGCAATGTGACAACAATTCTGGCACCGGAACAACCCAAGGGGTGGCCTAAGGCAACGGCACCACCGTAAGCATTGACCTTTTCTTGAGGTAAGTTACAGATTTGAGCATTAGCCAAGCCAACCACAGAGAAGGCCTCGTTCAACTCATAGAAGTCGACGTCATCGTAAGAAAGCTTGGAGAATTTCAAAGCTTTTGGAATGGCCAAGGAGGGGGCAATGGTGAAATCGATAGGAGATCTCTCAGCTTCACCCCAACCAGAAATACGGGCGATTGGGTGCAAGCCCAACTCCTTCACCTTAGCCTCAGAGGCCAAGATGAGCGCAGCACCACCGTCGTTCAACTTGGATGCGTTCACGGCAGTCACAGTTCCGTTTTCCTTCTGAAACACGGTTCTGGAGGTCTTGAGACGCGATTCGTCGAATTTCTTGGGCTCCTCATCCTCCGAAATCACAACATCTGGCTTTCCACGGAAGCCCTTGATCGTAACTGGCGCGAGCTCGGCATCAAACTTACCTTCAGATTGAGCCTTTTGAGCCTTGAGGTACGAGTTCTTGGCAAACTCGTCTTGGTCGTCTCTTGAAATGTTGTGGTCCTTGGCACATTTCTCAGCAGCAACACCCATCAACTTTTGCTCGTAGACATCCAACAAACCGTCTTTTTGCAAACCGTCCACCATAGTGGCATCACCGTATCTAGCACCAGAACGGGCACTTGGGAGGTAATATGGCACATTCGACATGGATTCAGCACCGCCGGTCACGACGATATCTGCGGTTCCTGTGAGAATAGCCTGGGCACCAAGAATGACAGCTTTTGTACCCGATGCACACACTTTGTTAATGGTGGAGGCAACGACTTCTTGAGGAAGACCGGCCTTTAAGGCAACTTGTCTAGCAGGGTTCTGGCCGACGTTGGCTTGCAAAACACCACCGAAAATGAGCTCATCAACATCCTCAGGCTTAATTTGAGGCACTTTTTCCAAGGCGCTTTTCACAGCATGAGCACCCAAGTCGCTAAACGAAAGTGAAGAAAGCGAGCCTTGGAAAGCGCCGATTGGGGTTCTGGCAGTGGAGACAATGTAAACAGACAGCATGATAAAATTTTCTTTTCTTATTTCTTTCTCGATAAAGTGCGTAACTTCCAGGTACCTGAACTTCTGATTCTTCGAGTCTAAAGAGTGTGGTTGCAGAAAAACGATCTCGGAAACGAGCTGCCTTTATATAAAATCGACACTTATACGAGTGGTGTGTATTATGGCGCAAATTCGCGAGCACCCAGAGACCTTGGGACGCGGAATAGGGTCAGAGACGGAACGAGACGAGAGAAGGCGAGACACGATACGACAAGACCAGAACGTCTCAGCGAAAATTTACACTACTAAATTAAATTTTGTAAAGTATATGTGAAGCCTGAACTCTATCAACAGATCCAACATTTCTAGACTTGACTTAAACATCCACAAGATATAATCATGAGAATACACTTTATTCATATTCATTAGAGAACCTTATGAACCCGCGGCCTGGTGCACGCGCTTTTTTTTCTACTGCGCTTTCTCGACCTCTAGGCCCCAGGCTCCAGGCGCTACTTCGTTGCTCGCTTCGCGGGGAGACATGTACGGATCTTCAATAAGCCAGCTAACAAATGCCGGGCACCAATTAGGATAATTAATCACCATTCTAGTAAAACATATGCTTAGACTTTATCTGCCGTTTTCTCGAAGGTTCTGTGGTGCTCGTGCGCTCCAATGTTCGGCGCCCAGGCTACTATTCAAATCCTCGCCTAAGGACGAGCCTCCATTGAGCAAGTCTGTACAGGCAAATACCCCTCCTACCGGAGACAAATACAAGTATGATAAACACCCGATTTTAAAGCGAATCCCCCGTTTTCTTCGGCCATACACAACACAGTTCATTACTGCTCCTATTTCGCATGTCACTGCTTTTGTGATTCTTCACGAACTCACCGCCATCGTGCCATTGATTGGTGTCTGGTATCTCTTGCATCAGTATCATGATACGTTAATGGTTTCTGCACTTGACTTGCCTTCCTGGGCCATGGAAAAGGGTACGAAACTTATTGACAAGGCCATGCAAGATTATGACTTTGGTGACTACTCAATCAGTGAGAAAATTCAATTCATTAAGGAAGGCGCATACGCATATGTTATTGTTAAGTCGCTCTTCCCAGTAAGATTGGCGATTTCCATATTGGGGATGCCGTGGTTCGCCAAGTGGTTTGTGTTGCCATTCACAAAGATATTTCTGAGAAAAAAGCCTGCTCCTCTGCCGGCAAATACGATTGGAGAACCCGGTTCTGCGATTAAACCACACCAGACAAGCAAGATCAACAAGCCACGGCTCTAGACATTGGTTGACTTAGTGGGTATCTATTTTGTGAATGATACAATGAGAGATAGGACACATAGGTAAGAAGTACGCCCTACTGTACTCACTTATAAACGTAATATTCGTCAACTTCATCATCTATTTACTCCAACGTGACTTTCATGTCCGCCTCCGACATTGGAACAAAGTCATCCAAGTTAGTTCCTCTTGTAATCCTCAATCTCTTGCGAGCAAATTCTGGAATTAGGATCTTATTCAAAGAAGGTTCCATGGATAATTCCCGGTCGTCAAAGTCAAACAAATCAGGCAAATCCCTGGAGTCAGGTTGGTTAGAATACAACTGATAGTTTGCATTGCTTTGATTTGGGTTGTGAGAGGAGTTGCTGTAAAATTGTTGACTAAACAACTTTCTGTAATTAGGCAACTTAGTATTCTCATTTCTCAACTCGTCAAAGTAAGGATCCGCCAAAGCTTCGATACAAGAAATTCTTTCCTCCGGTGAGTACTCCAAAATTTGAGCTAAGAAGTTGATGCAATCGTTGGACATCTTCTTGAAAATCTTCGACAACGGAATAGGCTTGATTTGTGGGAATTTGTATTCCGTGTAATTTGGATTCATGCACTTAATCTGTTCCCTTGTAGGAGTGCCCAATATTTTTATGATTTCAACCAATTGATCCACACCAGATTCACCAGGAAACAACGGCTGGCCCACAATCATTTCGGCCATGACACAAGCAGCAGACCAGACATCAATCTTTGTCGTGTAATTCGTGGCTCCGAAAATGAGTTCAGGAGCTCTATAGTATCTAGAACAAATGTATGAGACGTTAGGTTCCGCTGGATTCAAAATCTTTGCCGACCCAAAATCGCACAATTTCAAAACTCCCGTCTCAGCATTGATCAATAAGTTTTGGGGTTTAATGTCACGATGACAGATTCCTTGTGTATGGATGTAATTTAAAGCACGAAACATTTGATAAGTGTAAAGCTTAACCTCCAATGCTGGCATTGATAATCTTTTAGACACGTAGTAGTGGGACGCTTTATACAAAGTCTCAGGAACAAACTCCAAGATTAAGTTTAAATACAACTCATCCTTATCATTATTTGTGTAGAAGAAGTATTTTAAGTCAACCACGTTTCTGTGGTGGACCAACTTCATGATCTGAAGTTCTCTATTCTTGAATCGTTTATCTTGAAGAACACGTTTTATGGCAGCTATCTCGTTGCTTGGTAATAATTGAGTCTGAAAGACCACACCGAATGATCCATGGCCAACAACTTGCGATTGAGTGTACTGAATCGATTCAAGCTCGCCGGTGATACCGTTATTAACGGATTCCGTTACAATTTCTATTTGAGACATGTTAGTAAGCTCTCTAAGTTGTTTGATGACAAGCCGGTATTGGGCGGTATATTAGTCGGACGACACAAGGCTGGGTTTAGGAAACAGCTTTCAATCTCGGAGAAGAGGTAGAAAGCTGGCTAACTTTAGCGTGGTGCTATCGAATTGTAAGCGATGGAGAGTTTCGAGGCAAGTCTGAAACAGAGCGGATTCTTGAGCCGAGCAACAATAAAAGGGCAGCACAAAATCGTCTGGGCAAGGAACGAAGAGTCAAACTATTAAAAATTGATAGCGCAATATCAAAACAAGAAGTTAACAGGTCAAGCTCGAAGGTATGAAAGAAAAGGGCGGTTGTCTTATGAATGTGGAGATCGCGAGAAAAACGTATGGTGATTCCATTCAGGTCACGCAGGAAAGTTGTGCGCACCACGACTCGTGAGGAATGGGAGTTTTAGTGACGGTGCGCCTACCTGCGCTTGCTTCTCAAATAGCAAACAGGGCTGACTGTGGGGAAGTAAGCCTATGATTACAAACAAGTTTCAAGCACAAAACCGTCACCGATAGTAGAATCAAAACTTTTCAGCCAAACCAATTTGTACTTATTTGAATATAGGCCACCACCACAAGCATTCGGTGTTACGAATCAGCCCTGCGAAGCGTCGACGCTCGTCTGTGCACACCCCCGCCAGCCCCGCTTTTGCAATCATCATTGTGCGTCGAGAATTTTCGCTCGGGTTCTTTTTTTTTGCGGCCACAAAATTACCCCACACTTTCCCACCTTGTAGCTTTTATTGACCAACACCATCACAACACCATCAAAGCTTTTCATTTCGCGAATGGTGCTCAAAAAATAGTGGTTCCTATATCATGATTACACACTGACAATTTTTTTCAAAAAAAAAAGTTGGTGCTGGCAATAAACGCAATCCCTCGATGATCATCGACAATTAGTGAAGGCACTAGTAAGATCCTCCACCGCTTAATGAAATCAAAAGACAATCAACAACACATAGTTGATGATTTTCTTTGTAGTTAAGAAAATCGCTTTTAAGAATTGCCTAATCCCCTTCCTGAAAGAAAAAAAAAAAAAAAAAAAAAAAAAAAAAAAAAAAAAAAAAAAAAAAAAAATACGTACGAAATGCTTCGCTCATTCTTCTGCCCTTATTCTCAATGAGACGTGCTAAATTATTCTTTGCATCCCTCGCCGTTGTCATATCTGACTTCGTTTGGTCAAAAGACTTTGTTCGCTTCAAATCTATTGGCTGGCTGCCAGTGGCTGGCTTACCGAGAAGTAACCCTCTCAATCTACTGGAAATGGACGGTTTCCTTGCTTGTGAATGGATATTCAAATTTTCCCGTAAGCTTGCCGCATTCTGTCCTTGAGCCAGGATCCCTGCCACAAGAGTAGACTGGGTTGAATCAAATGGGTCTTTGAACAGGAATACTGTACGATTATCACTGTAATCCTTATGGGAGTTGTCGACGGCTTGTTGTTGCCCATGACCATGACGTGGATCGGAAGTGGGTAAAAAAGGAACGTTTTCAAGATTTCTCCCTTTACGCCGGTTAAGGTGCTCTCTTAATATTCTCCGAGATTCTTCCTTTTCGGCACTTCTTTCGTTCCGTTGTTGTTCTTTAAGAGATTTAATCTCTTCATACTTCTCCTTGAGGTCATTCCTCTGTTCCTTTTTGAGGGCCCTCTTATCTTTTATTTGCTCGTGTATGAGTTCCTTTCGTAAGTTCCGTTCATACAGCTTTAAATTTTTCTTGTTCTTGTCAGAGCTCAGGTTTTCGCCTATCGTCAAGTCCAATTCGTTTGTTCTCTTTTTGGTTGTCGAGTGAACTCGGGGTTTCCGGCGATTTGCTTTCGCGTAAATAGGTTTATGGTGAATCATCTCCTTAATCTCAGGTGTAGAATAGTCAATGTTATGGATAAATCGAGGTTGGTATTTTCGAATCTGATACTTTTCCTCCAATTCGTCATAATCCAAGGTCCTAATGAAATCCCTTTCATCGCGTGCAAGATCAAACAGATCATTACGATCGCCTGGAGTTAATTTGGAAATCCCTTTAGTTATAAGAGCTGACATTAGAATGGAATATGAAGCAAAAACGCAATAAAAATATAAAATTTATGAATAATAGCCGGGAAAAAAGTGGACAAGCAAAGCAACGCGGCTTTTTGAGGCGGAGAGAACCGCAGCGTGTGTATCGATCGAACATGGAGATGTCCTGAACGAGCGCTTCCATGCACGAAATCTGGGGTCAGGCATGCGGGGATCGACATTGTGGACACATATTAAACTGGATTTTGACAAGTGACCAAAAAAAGAAAAGAAGACGAGTCTTTCCGAGACTTAAAATTATACACAACGGAACAAATATTAAATTGCTGTTCTGTTAATTTTTTTCTTTTTTTTTGTTTCTCAATTATTATTACTATTTTTTTTTTTTCTGTGATTTCATGTTTCATTTTACCTCGCTTCAGCAACAATGTAGACTTTTAATGCTCAAACCCCTACTAACAAACAATTGTGAGAGTCATTACTGGCATTTTTTTTTTGTGACATAAATCAAATTTTTTTAGTTATTTTAAATTGCAAAGGCATTTTTATTGCTCGGAGGAACTACCGCCAGGCTGTATAATCTGGCGTTTATCATACCGCGTGAGACCATCGAATAGACGTTTTATGTGTGCATCATTGCATCTGGGTAAAAGCATATCGATAGGTTTACGCTCGTGTTGAATGTAGCTGAAATCGATGAAATGAAACAGTGGGTCCGCTAGTGCCTGCCAATACAACTCGCTATCCCTATCGGTAACATTTGGCGTACCGAAAGCTTCAAAAGTGCCTTGTAGCAAGACAAAATCATTGTGCTCCGGTAAACGTTCTATTTCATCCTCTGAAACTTTTACATTCGCTGGTTCGCCCGTATTTGAATATAAGCAGGAAATCAAGATACCCAACGACCATAGGTCGACTTCAGTACCATAGTCACGCTTAGCAAAGCAAAGCTCTGGCGCTTTGTAGTAACCTGTAGCAATATCTGTGATTTTCTCAGTGGGTGGTTCATCCAAAGGAGGATTTGCGAGATTGTACGAGATTCCAAAGTCACCGAGAATAGGAATTTCTAGACTTTCAACATCCCTGAAATAAACATTAGATGGCTTTATGTCACGATGAATAATCTTTTGTTGATGTAGATACTCCAAAGCGTCTACCAACCCCCAAACAATCGAATTTGCTAGTTCTGCTGGTAACATGTTCTGAAAAGTGATCAGATTTCTCTGTGGATTCGCGAGATTGAATTTCATCTTTTTCTTCGCGTTGTTCTTCATGACTTCTGTCAAGGTTTTTGCGTACAAGGGCATAACTAGATAATGATCTTCGCCCAAAGCATACGTATCTAGAAATTCGGCGATATTAGGGTGATGCAACCTTTTCATAATTCTGATTTCGTTTCTGAAATCATGCGGTTTTCGAATGAAGTCGAGATCAACAACTTTAAGGGCCACTGCTACCCCAGTTTGGCTTTCTCCTTTATAAACATCGCTGAAAGGCCCAGTATAGATAGAGTCTTGCTTTTTGTACTTTGAATCCATTGGAAAAAATTGATAATTATTATTGAAAAGGAGCGTGTAATTAAATTATGGACCTATCCATGTGCCAAATTTCTCAAGCCAAGGAGTGTATCGCCCCACATGCTTCTTCATCTGTGGCACGCTTCGCTCCGCACCTAAACAATTCGCGCCAATGCGTTTCATTCATACAACATTCTTTATTGACATTTATGTGGTTTATCACTTCTCATTTCGATTTATTTTTATTTTGAAAAGATTTGTGTATGCGGATTTAAATCTTTGCACAAACTCCAGCCTATATGTTCATTGCGCAGGTACGATCAAAAGTTCGTGATATTTGCAGGTATATAGAAATGTGAAATTACAGCGACCTGTCTATTTATTTTTGACTCGAATATCACCTATGTCTCTTCCTGATTATACTCTCATCTAGACCGTGTCTCTTAGTGCCTCCCGGATTCGTGCTGAACGAGGTTATGTCAATATCGTCTGTGTGGATTCTCCGCCTGGGGTACTTCACACTCAACCCTTCAAAAGCGTTTTCAGAAACCCTAGGCTCCTCCAAAAAGTAAGGGTGTACCAATGCATCATCTGCTGATATTCTTAATGTTGGATCGTACTGAAAAAGATTTTTGATCAATGAAAGACATTCCGTATTTTTTCCACCCACGACCTTGTACCAGTTTTCCAAATTGGGGGAGTAAAGCGTAGAATTACTTTGGCAAAAATGTTGTTTAAATGCATAGAAGTCGGGATATTTTTGAATGGTGGGCCAAACCTCGGGCGAAGGCGTGCCCAATATCTCGAATATTTTTTGGAGCTGGCTCTTCTGGAAAGGTATCGACTTTTTGTTTCCAAGATCAATTTTTGCCTCCTCGCCCTTAAAGATTGGTCTTAATGATATCAACTCTGCTAGGATGCATCCAACGGCCCACAAGTCGATTGCCGGGGTATAGTAACGGGAACCAAACAACAATTCAGGAGCCCGATACCATATAGTCACCACGACCTTATCACCCGTATATAGACTTTGTAGTGGGTTATTGAATTTTCTTGCTAGACCTAAATCACCTATTTTCACAACTCCGTCACTAGAAACCATGATATTCGCTGGCTTAAGGTCACGGTGGAAAATCCAGTTCTTATGTAGAAATGTAACGCCGTTTAAAACCTGCCATATGAGCGACTTCACTGTTTTTTCTGGAATGGGCTTAACCTCTGGGTGCGAATGGGCATGTATGATCTGAAGCAAGTCATGCTCGAAAAACTCGAAGATCATGTAGATAGATTTGTTTTCCAAAATAATCTCCATGAGTTTGGTGATGTTCTTATGACTGAGCTCGCGACACAAGGACATTTCCCGAATAGCAGACTGAGATATGCCAGTGTAGAAGATGATTTCATTTCCGTTGATGTCATGGCCGTTTAGGCCATTTCCACCTACTGGTTTGCTAGACAGATGATTGTCGCTCTTGAACTTCTTGATTGCAAAAAATTGAACATCTTCTGAGCCGATATTTTCTGATTTGGTGGTAATCTTTGGAGATTCGGGGATTTCACATACTTCTCCTTCTTTAGAGTCCGCTTTATTTAGAACTTTGGATCGTGCTTTGTAAACCTTTCCGTATGTGCCGGCCGCAATATAGCCTATAATCAGGTATTTCAGAAGAACCAGTTGTCTGCTCAAATCTTTTCGGTGTCTATAGGGACCTATAGTGAGAATCAGAGATGAAGCCATCATTGTAGGCTGAGGTAGCAGCATGTTCGTCGAATTATAAGGTGGCATTGACATTTTTCTGCGAACGCCCTAGCATGTAAATGAGGCTCTGCTGTGAACTGCACTATCGCACCTACCGAGCGGGGTTTCGCCTGCGACGCGGCCTACAAGTTCCAACCAATAAGGCCAATCCACTGCAATAAAAAGCTCTTTCCTTTTGTAGTGACTATCTGTATCTTCCAGCTTTTATTTCTTACGATTATTATTATCAGGATCGTTTTTTTTTTTTTTTTTTTTTTTTTTTTTGCTGGTCTAAAAGTTTGGAATAATTTATCCAACTATATTTATTACAAGTTATAAAATGGTCTTAAGAAAAGCATGAGAGCAGCCTCCGTATGTGATCAACCTATTCACTTCTCATCAACGTAAACTCTATCATCAGACTTTCCCTCAAGCTCACCGCGAATAATCTCCATTTTTCTGGTCTGGTCCTTCCACATTTTCACCTCCTCGGACTTTTCGTTCTTCACGAAAAACGAGTCATCGGGGCGTCTGTAAGAGTTTCCCAATCTATCCCACAACGTGGTGAATTGTCCATAGTTGTAGTTGAAGTACAAGTGATGAACAGTGTGACAAGCTGTTCCATTGACGACTGGGTCGTTCGACCAGTAGCTGCCGTCATGGATCATGACCGTCCAGAAATTTACGAATGTAAACAAGAACAAGTAAGAGACCTTGTTCAATGGGAAAAGCAATGGGTAAAGATGATATGGCAAAGATTGAGCCCAGCCATCAACGGGGTGGAAAGCGTGGGAGGCAAATGGAGTACACACAATCCACTTGTGATGTGGTTTATGTAGCATCTTGTAAACCCTAGGCCAGTGCAAGATACGGTGAATGAAATAGATACCACAGTCTGTGAAAAGGATAAACGCTGGGAATTGGAACAACACTGATTTCCAGCCTCCCGTCGACTCGTTGACATCGAGGTATAAGCGAGAGTAGCCATTCAACTCCAAAAGGAAGAATGGGGCAGTAAGGAATACCATGACTGGAATGGCAGTAAATGCACGCCAAATCTCCAAAGACATCTGGTTTTTCAAGTATCTGGGATGGTTAAAGATCTTCTTGTCGAAAACAAAAACGTAAGATAATGAAGCAACCAAGAAATACAAGATCCAACCAAAAAGAACCGTGATGATTTCGATAGTGATGAACTCACGCAATAAATTGCCCCGGCCGAGAAAAGACTGATCAGCATATTCTGACAAATTCAAGAAAGAAGGGGGGTTCTGTCCGTATATTTCGTTCTTGTTTTGTAATGACTTTACTGCATTTAGTAAGTAAGTAACGGGTGCTGGCATGCCTGCGGAACCTGAAACTGTAGTGATATTTGCAAGCGATGCACTTGGATATTTTTCACCCACCCAACGAGCAACAGCACCATCTTTGGGAAGAAGCTTAGCATACGCCTTATCGAACAAATAAGTGTCTGCGATTTCGAGAACAATATCCATGTTGTATGTATTTTCTAGTGCCCAACTTTTTCAGTAGAGTTATTCAGCAGTGATGGCGAAACTTGGGAATGATACAGGATAATTAATCGAGCTTTTGGACAGGCTATCTTTAAAGCTAAAAGTATGGAACTGGATGCACGAGCTTTATTTTTGCGTGATTTAATAGCCAAGTCAATAACTTTGAATACCTGGATTTGTGGTTAGCGATTGTTCCTGGTATTTTTCTTTTGCATGTTTTTTTCCATCTTCTATATATTTAATATATGATGCGAATCGTATACGAATCTCGCGCGCTAAACGACTAAACGAGGATGCGCCGGGCCGGTCAGGCCATTGTGCGAGGCCCAGTCCAGCCCATCGTGAAGCTACAATGTGCGGTTAAGTAATCTAAGCGGATCATTATTAAGCGGGACCAGAGAGGGTGGAACCTAGAACACAAGCAATAATTCTATTTTTTTCTCAATCTGCTTGTAGTAATTCAAATCGAAAATTTGGTCAAGAAACATAATTAACTCTATGCGTTCATGAAAGTTTCAGTTACAAATAACCTTAGTGAATAGAAAATGGCCCCACTACATCTAATCTGAGGTGATGTTATCGAAAAGTCGCCCCATAATTTCCCCCAACATGATTGCAGTGTTGTCGCATAGCGCAGAAATTCATCGCTCTCGAAATCTTAAACGACAACGAAAGTTTATGAAAAATCAGCTAGTTAGCTTGAACTTTGTAATTTTGCACTTCTCTTGCTTTGCTGCCAAAGCAAACTACACAATGATTAAATGAGTCTTCAATTGAAATCTGTTTTTGAGCGATATTTTGTGATGACTATGTACAATAAAAACCCTACCCTTTTGATTTTGTTTTCTTCGTTGACCGCGCCCAGTACCCGAAAATAAAGTAAAAAGAATTGTAAAAATATTAGCAATGATGAAGATGTGTGAATAACCGGTTTTTAAAATGAAATACCGACAGCCAGAGAATGCAACGCGTCTTGAGTGGCTGACGGCAAAGAGTCGGAAAGTGAGTTACCTTCCGCTTGAGAAAATGAAATATGCAATGTTGTGAGTGGATGAATCCATGAAATTAGGCGATGACAGGAGCTTGGGTCTGAAGTTCTGCCGGCTTTGATGGAGCTTGATTAATTTTCTCGAAATTGATAGCATTCAAGATATCCTTTCCGCCAAGAGCCGTGAGCTTATCGGCCATCTCCTCGCCCGCTTTCTCTGCATCACTCTTGCTTCTAACAATAGCCCTGACCTCAGCTTCAACATACTCCTGTCCATCGGGACTCACAATGATACCCTTGAAGTAAAGCTCTTCTGTTTCCTCGTTATATATTGTCTGTACTCCCAATGGCACAGAGCATCCTCCCTCCAACAATTTCATCATGGATCTCTCTGCTGTACAGCAGTATGCAGTTGGACGATGTTCCAACTGAGAAAGAAGAGGCTTCATATACGAGCAGTTTTTTCTGATTTCAATTCCAAGAGCACCTTGACCGACGGCATAGTACATTTCGGGAGCATCCAAAGGATAAGTGATTCTCTCAGCTAACCCTTCTCTAATAAGGCCAGCGGCTGCCAAGACAATACATGCATATGGAGACTCCGGGTCATCCAATTTAGATAATCTCGTGGCAAGGTTACCTCTAACATCACAGAAGTTGAGGTGTGGACAAGATTTGAGGAGTTGTGCTTGTCTTCTTAACGACGACGTTCCAACCACAGAGCCTTCGGGCAACTCTTTGAGCAGCTTGTATGGCGAACCTTTTTTCATCACAAGCACATCACGGGGGTCTTCTCTTTCCAAAATACATCCCAATTCAAACTCGTCGGGCAAATGTGTGGGCATATCTTTCAAAGAATGAACAATCAAGTCCAATTTGGGGAAGTCACCAATAGGTTCGATCAATAAAGCCTCAAGCTCTTTCGTCCAAAGAGACTTTCCACCAAAAGAATAAAGAGGTTTCAGCTGCACCATGTCCCCCAAGGTACTGAGTGCCAAAACGGAGCAAGAAAGATGGGGAAATGCATCCTCGATATTTTGCTTGACAAGCTTCAGCTGAATCACGGCCAACTTCGACTTTCTCCCTCCGATTTGCACGTGGTTTGCTGGGACTTCGAACTGGGTCATAGTGTTATGAGGCATCGGGGCTTTTTTTTAATGATTGCACGAGTTGGGGATGACAGACGTGATTTTCGAAAAAAGATCAGAAGCGTGTGTAGAAAAAAATTTGGGAAAGCTTCGGAAGCTAGTGCGCAACTTTCAGTAGCGGGTATTTTTTTTTTCCTCTATTTTTTTTTTCCGGCCTATGAGAGCGTCGGAAATAGTGTAATATTCAATGCGGTATGGACAAGCGAAATGTTAGCTTGTATTGAAGGAAAGTAGGAGGTATAAAATCCAGTGAGAATCAAGAAAGGAATAAGTGGTCAAAATAATATTTGATAAAAAATAACTGATCCGTTGTTAATAGCGGGGCTAGAGGTGATTATATTTGTATCGGAAATCGAAAAAAATTCGGAAGCCTGTGATTCTAGTGTACCTCTCGTCTTATATAAAGGCGCGAGTCATTTGGCGGGACCCGTCTACAAAATGAACTCTCAAGCGCACCAGTAGCGGGTTGCGAAAATCGATTCACCTGCTCCGTAAGCAATCATTTCTTTTTCTTAGTCGTTTTACCGCGTAAGCTTTCCTCAAATGGGATCGAAATTATTAATCAGCTATGCAGTCTGAAGCCCGGCCGGCCTTTTGGCTGTTCGCGCAGTGTGCTGATTGGACATTCACCAAGATTTGACCTGCCTGCAGATACCTCCATGGCTAGAACCCAAATAGAGATTTCAATTTCTAAGATCGTGGAAATGTCAAATTCTAGTTTCTGGATCACGCCAGTACTTACATAATCTCTACGAGCGATCCATAACATGACTTTCATCAGTTACTAAGCCGCATTCATTTATTTAATCAAACAATCTAAATTTAGATTGATTCATTTAAACATTTATTCGTGTACCTATAGTATTGTCTTTTGTTTTAATAATATGGAGATGGCAGGTGATTGGTTTCCGCTTTGTGGGTAGCGCAAGTTTACTCCGTATTGGGTAAAAAGTCGCTTCGTCTCGCGCAAATCTTTTTTTGTGCGTCCATTTTACCGCCGACTTCCGGACTCATTTCAATGCATGCGCGACCCGAGTTTGCGACGACTAATTTTAACGTCATTGCTAATCACTCACCACCAAATCAGGTAATTCATCATCTGTATTCAATTCTTCGTCTTCGTCCTCTTCCTCTTCCTCTTCCTCAACAGTATAATTCTCTTCCTCATCTTCGCCCTTTTCCAAGTTGCTTTGGTTTTCGTTAACCGACTTGAAATCGTGATCTCCATCGTACTCACACACAGCATAGTCATTTAACTCACGCCGTTCAACCGAGATGTTTGCATGAACAAGCCGCGATACCATATCCTCTAATTCCTTTAATTTGAGCATTAATTGTTCATTCAGCTTCTGGTATGTTTTGTCATTTTCTGTTTCGCTTCTTATCCTTCGAGTACGTATCTCCGATGCATTTCGAATTCTTCCACTACCGTACCTCTTCCCAAGAAACTCGTCAATAAACATGGAATCAAGCAGGCCGCTTCGAAACCCGGCCATTGTAGCTTGTGATTGTTGTGGTATAAGCTTCTTTTGACCCATCTTTTTTCGGAGAGATATATTGTTGTGTCCAGGTTTAAGATTGGCTGCAAATGCCACGTTCGCTTCACCACCGGATGACACACGAGGTTCTGCCTGAGAACCTCTGCGAGAAGTCAACTTTAAGGAACTTATTTCTTCATCATTCGTAAATTGGCTGAGCAAAAACATGTCTGCGTCACCATAGAAATCATCTTCTCGATTGAGAAACGTGAAATGCTTGAGATCGTTTCGTTGTTTTTGCACAAGTCTTTTGTTCTCTTTGATGATTATTTCGTAGAAATAGATTATGAGTATGATTGGGAATTTAGAAATCTTCACCACATAATCAAAAGCGGTTGTAAGGTAGCCATCTTTAGTTCCGGGCAGCTGGAAGCTGGTCCTTTTGAGGTAAATTATCAAGTTTGTGGTTTTCAAGTACTCAAACTCCTCCTTATTGGTCTCGCTGACTTTCGCAAACACGTTACTCAAAACTATAGCAAGAATGGTTGCGAAAACAAATTGAATCAATGATAGGTATGACAATTGTAAAGCACGACCAAGATTATCATAGCTCTCCCAATTATCCCATACAGCGGGAGTGAATCCGAAAAAGACTTTCACCATTGCAAATGCCACATCGTATGTAGACATATCTAATGTCAAACTAACGAAGCATAGAAAAAATCCAAAAATCAAAGAAGTAAACAAGCAAGACATTGCAATGACGTTCCATGTCATTTTCTTTAATGATACTATTATCATATTGAAAAATTCGTAGTTATTGAACACCGAAAGCATTCTGGGGAACAACAAGATGGAGATCAAGCTGAAGCAATTGTAGTAAGTCTGGCTATAGATCTTATCAAAGCCAAGAAGCACTCTCATGACAAAAGATATGTCTATCAATGTCACAATCAAAATATCAAAATAAGTCCAAATGATTTTTTTCAAAAATTTGAACTCAATGTGAAGTGATTTGACGATCACATCAAAATTGAAACTTAAGGCCACGGTCCAGAATAAAGTGCCTAAAAATCCTGATGGATGGTTATATTTATGTCCAAAAGCAAGAATCAAAAATAAAAAAGTCAAGAATCCATACTTCAAATTGATCACCAAAGATTGATATTTCGGCACGGTATTGGACCTAACAAAAACCTTTTTTATAGTAATTTTGTTGAACTTATAGTTCACGATGCTTTTTTCATAATCATCACTCTCGGAACCTTCCACCGGACGACCCTCGAAATCATGGTTAAATCCTCTCTTGGCTGTTAGATAAGATTCTTCAAAGGCTGGATCAGTTGATGCTGGTGAGTCGTAGGGCCAATTCTCTTGAACAGACGAATTTTTATCCTTCATTATAAGTTCACCATTATAGATCCGGTCGAGAATACCTATTATAACTGGCTGGGCCAAAAATTTCTTCGATTTTGAGAGAATCGAGAGCTCCAAAGTATTAAAGCTATCAAGATGTTTCGTATGCTTTAGCTCTGCATGTTCCTCATGGTGTGCCATCGGGTTTATGAATAGAAGATTGATTCTTTCGGTTGAACTATACTCTCTAAGCATCCGTATCGCCAAAATCTCGCAGATCGTGGACTTGGTAACGAGAAGATCATACATGATCAAATGATTCTCTGATTGTATCATATACTCGTATTTCAATAGCAATAGGACATAAATGACGCATGAAGAGATAGCGGCAGTTGAAAGATCGTTTATGGGAAGTGATCCGTATCCAACGGGACCGAACTTTGGTGTTTCAAATGTCGTCAGGCCGGGTGTCGTTGCAAGTTGATTGCTGAACGCGTTGAGGAGTGATTTGGTGTTGCTTATTTCGACAATCTTCGAAACCAATGGCCTGATTAATGAGAGTCTAAGCTCTGGTGTCTTTAGTTGTTCGTACCGAAAGCTTACTACCACATCTTTGTTTATGATTTGTTGTATCTGAAAGTATAGGTACTTGAACTCTATATACCGGTATTTTCTTTTCAGATAAGTGTGCAGCTTCCGTGGTATAATTTCTTCGTGTGCCTGCAGGAAGGATGGACCTTTAGGCCGATTTGACATAACGCTAATATATTTCCACGTAAATTATTCGAGAAAAAAAAATGTTTCGGGTTGGCTCTTCTGTTTTTTTAGTTTTTTTAATATTATGGTATGGTAGGGGGCGAACCTTGATGTCGCAACCAAAATTGGGTGGTTTGTAAATACTAAAAGATTACCATGCTTCCCGCGCTGATCTGGAATTCTGCATTCCTGATGGCATGCAGTACATGCACCTTCTACATTGCTATCACCGAAAGACAGTATATCTGATCTCAGCAAATCTGCAAAGTATTGTCTCACATATCTTTTGAGCCGTGGACTAGTCGTTGTGCATCCACGCGATGATTTCTGGATATATAATTTCATCATAGAAATTAATAAAATAAAAAATAAAATAAAAATAAAATAAAAATAAGAAAAGCGTCTCAATGGTAATCCATTCCATATTATTTAGTGGGAGCATAAACTCCAATCAATGGCATCAGGTGCATCCGGCATAGAAAGGCATTACACCCCAAATCGTGATCTGAACTTCTAAAATTAACCTATCCTATGATTGATAAATTGGAAAGCCTTATTTCCATTCTCTTCGCCCAACATGTTTACCATGTCATCCTTCAGAAGATTTACCAATTCTACCATGTTTCGCACTTTTTGAATTACTGCAACGTAGTTCGAATTGTTGATACCTGGAATGGTTTGCAATACATCAATAGCATCATCATTATAGTTAGGCGGACCCTCCTCCGTTGCAATAGATGGATTAATACCTTTAGAGAGTGCCTCCTCCACATTAGGTTCTTGTTGCGAAGCCTTCAATTCTAAGAATATTTGAGCAGTTTCATAAGGCGAGGACGACCAAATGACCTTCAATTTGGGAAAGGAAACTATGAGTTCAGCAATCTTCAGTTGAATCTCTTTGTTTTGTATTTTTGTGCCTTGGGCAGTGCTGATTTTTTGCCCCGGTGGCCGAAGATCCGAAAATGGTTTAAATGAAAATGACCTGGACTCGTCAAACTCTATGAGAAGACAAGGTAACTCATAATGGCGAAACATTTGCTCACATTGTTGATATAAACGACCACTTTTAAAACTTCCAATCAAATCAGGGATCGATTTTCTCTCGACACAAATCTTGGGCGAAACAATATAGTCTCCAACTGTCAACATACATGGAATCACCTTTATGCCCGCACGGTACAATAAATTTGGTAAAGGAGATGAAAACTCTCTTGTATCCACAATTACTCTCATTTCATCTTCCTCTGTTCTGAAAGTTGCACCGCCAGCAATCCTTGTGTTAACTACCTGTGGTTTTCTAATCTTGAACTTCCAATTATCATTTTCTGTCTGAAAGTGTTTTCCCAATGTGGCCTTCTCCTTAATAAGCCTAGTAAAAGCCTGCTTTTCTAACCTGATTTTCAAGAGATGGTATTGCTCCTCAACAGACGTACCGTAGTACATAAAATATACTCTGGCAGGAGAAGCGGGGTTCATAGCTTGAAATATTTCGACTCGGCGAATGAATGTGAGGTCTGGTTCATACATAATCACATACGACGGATTGAGCTCTTGTAGAAGAAACTCATTGGAGGAGTCGCTGTAGGTTTCAATTATAACCTGATTGAACTTTTCAGTGTGTCTCAAATCAAATTTGTTTGTATCTTCCTCCCCAACAAAAAGATAATCACCCTCCTCTAAACCAGACTTATCAGTTACGGGTTCATAATTTTCCTCATCTGACTCATCTTGCACTTCACTTTCTAGATTTTCTAATATCCTCTCATCCAAATCAGCTGCCCCTTGGTTGCGATCGAAAGTGGTACCTGAATACAACCTGGAAACGTTTGCTACAGCTGAAGCACCCCTTGTTCTTCTTCGCTTGCTTTGTGGAGCATCTCTACCTCTTGTAAATGATTTTGAAGTATTAAGCTTTTGTTCCTCTGTTTCCTCTGAGTCCTGGCTACCTTCTTCCTTGGCATTAAGCTCAATAGATAACTCCTTGGTAAGTTTAGTTATGGCTTTCCAATCAAGATAGTCTCTCAACTTCTTCACCATATAACTTCTAGCGGTATGCTTTCTTTTTCCAGTTATGGGATTTTCGCGTCTTCTTATGGACGCTAGAACCATAGAGATTTGACGAGCAATCTTGCCATTCGAACACATGATTAAGACCGGCCCCTCTGATTTCAGTGGATCAATAGAGCGTTCATGCATAATATCATCTAGCACCAAGGACAACTGTTCCCATTTTGGCTGCTCTTCTAGATTGTACACGGAATCTGACGAAATCGTCTCTTCTTCGTTCGTCTGAATATCTATCAGCACTTTTTGGACTGAAACTCTACCCAAAGCTCTCTCTTTGGAATATGCAATAATCGTGGTTGCCTCATCCATCATTAACCATGGACTCATTGTGGTTGTGGCCATTGTCCCTGTGCTCGAGCTCTTTATATTGGAGTCGAGAATGCCTTGAACTCTTTGATAGTAGGTAAGAGAGTCAGAGGATAAAAGTTCTGCTAAAAGATCTTTGAGTGTTGCGAGGTCAGAAACTAACTTTTTGGAAGTCCAAGATATACGATGCCATTGTGGCTCTAGAGATAATCTCACTCTCAGAACAAAGTCTTTATCATGGACATTTTCCATGTCCCAGTAGTCAGTTTCCAAGATAGGATTATGTCTTTTGAGTTCACTCAAACAAGCCTGTAAGCATGAAAGAATAGCGGTCTGAATCTTGTTCATCTTCGGTGAAAGACCGACACTAATTTCGGTTACGAGCGCTTGGCTTGAACCTGAAGACTTAAGCAACAGCAGCGAGACTTCAACATGAAATCTTGGCCATAAGAAAACATTTGAAAGTCGTAAAACCTTCAATTTTGTGCTCAAAGGAGTGAACCCGGTAAATGATTCTGGCTCATCGGATATTGCCTTTAAAAATCCCCAATCGTTTCCATCTCTATAGATATTGATGATAAATGATTCATTCGAAGTCTCCTTCACGCGCTCTGTGTGCATGAGAAAAATCCCGGTGATATCCTCGGGTCGTATAATACCAGAAAGAAGATCCACAACTAAGATTCTTGAGCTGATGAAGATGATACCTCCCTCTTCATAAACCGCCCTTCTTCGGGTTGTGTTTGACAAATCCGAGCCACTTACAACCCTCAATGGCGTTGCCCATTCATCCTCGAAACTGGAAGCCTTTTCTGGGTTGCAGGATTCATTCATCCATCTTAATTCCATCAAAATGTCATTGAGTTTCACTTGTTCCTCGGGTCTAGCATTCAAGAGTATTACTAAGCTTTTCTTTTTACGAATCAAGTTTCCATGTTGTAAAGAAACTGCTGGTGTGCTTAGAGCGTAGAGAACGTTGGCAGTAATGACCTCGCATCCTAATCCGCGTCCTAGAATAAGAAGGCAGTCCTTCGATAGGAGCGTTTCAGCAATTTCTTGATAAAACCTTAAAGGCAAATTACAGCAGATTTCCTTGGAGTCATAAATTGGAATGGAACTCTGCTGCTCGGAAATTACCACAGGTAGGGATGTGCTGCTTTCTGTTCCTCGATTTTGTTCTTCGTAATGCTGTTGTGTTCGCTCGATTGAGATGTCAATTGGAGGAAGATCTTGCTCTTCCTCTACTTCATGGTTTTCATTTATCCGAGAATCTTGTCTTTCGGAGCTGGTTTGGAGATCTGCATTTGAAGGGGTGATCTTATCATCGTATTCATCCTCTTCTGGGACAAATAAAGAAGACATGAAAGGGACACGGTATTATCCTTGTCAATATAATAATGAAAGATAAAGCTTAAGCTCTTTCCAGCGTAAGATCCTCAAGATTGGGGTCTTGCTTAGCGTTAAAACTTGGTTTCAAAACAAGGAGTAGCCTTTGCTCGTCCAAACGCAACCTTTATGTGCGCACGCCTGGAACCGGCATATTTGAACTCATGACTATATTGCTTTTCTTCTCTGGACCTCAAAATGTTGGATTCTTCATCTTCAAGTGCATCATACTGTTCTAGCTTATTAAATCCATGTTGTGAAATTCTTTATATTACTAGGCATATCTTATAATAATTCACACAATGGAGAACTTCAATTTGCCCCACACTTTCCAGGAATGAGCATTCGCGGCGAAGTTTGAAAAATGCTTAGAGAGATTCATGCAATGTCAACTTCTTCCTTTGAGTTCTTCATTTACGTCGTTATTTCGTTTTTTTTTTTTTATTATTCATTTTAGTCGACACGAGAAGAAACCCCCCTTAATCAGATTCTGTCGGGAAGAAATAAAATGTTTTAGTGGACTCACCTCAATATCCCTGATAACCTAGCAATTCTCACGGTAATACTCCCCAGGCCCCGAAACCGCGTCTCACGCTGCAGATATTTCGCGAGGTCAGATACGCGTGAAAGCCGTTTAAGCAGATCAAGATAGCTCTTCCCTAATTCGATACCCTCCAGCGCATGAATTCTGCTGAAAGTATAATACAATACTTCGGTCTACCGGAAACAAATTTGAAGGCACCCCTTGTATGCCATGTCATGCAAATATTTAACGTGTCTGAGTCTAAAGAAAAAGCTCTAGAGGAATGGAAGTACTATCAAAACCCGAACAAGGCACCTTTTGAGAGAATGGAACATGTCAGTCGGCCTGTTATTTATGGAATAGACTTGGATGCTGCCGAAAATGCTTCCGAACCAGAGCAAAAGACGCGGTCCTCGAAAGCCACTTATAAACTTCTTCTACGAGATTTGTGTGGTAACTATTTCTATGCCATAGAGTTGGAAGAAATCCCTTTTCTTCGCTCGCGCAGCGCTACAACAAAGAACCCTTTACCAATTCCATTGGGCGGCCGAATAATTATACAAGAAGGCACGTTAGTTACAGAGGGCATCGTGTTACTAAAAAAACACCAATGTACATATCTGGGACCAGACCCTACTTCTGAATTGTCCGCACTATTGAATGATGGTGTCGTTGAGAAAACTATTGAAATGATTGAACGACTACTAAAAGAAGGAAAATAACGTGATTCAAATTTCGAATTCGATACAACTATATAACAATTCATGAAATGTTGTCTCATCTTAGAGTTTCCAGATCATCCTGGAATCTAGTCAGTCACTAAGCAACAAGTTCCATAAGCCGTACTCATCGGTGAAATCATGATGTATCATACTTATCAAATAATAATCCTCGTTGATTGATTGCAAAAGCTGGTAAGCTTTAGTGTCCTTTCTGTAACATCTTGCCCACTCGACCCACAAGTGGAATGCCTCTTCATTCCAAGCTTTGAATGATTCGTAATCAATAACTGTAGGTTGTAAGACCTCCTTTGACGGAAAGACACCCCAAGTAATGGCAGTCTTACTGTTTTTATTGTGCCCACCAATGGACAAATTTGATGTGATTTTTCCGGAATTATCACCGCGGAAATACGTCACTGTTTTCTCTTTGATATGTTGACTCAACTTTGGAGCGAGTTTCTCATCCCATTCTTTCTTTGGTATGAAAAACTCCACGAAAGATTTTTGGAAAATATAACCGTTGGATGGACCCCATCCGAGAATATTATCAGTTGACTGAGAGGCATTTACGGCAGGTTGAGATGCCAATGTAAACCATCCACGCTGGTTCAACTCAAACAACTGCTCCTGAATCAAAGCTGTTTCTGATGAGAAATGGGTATCCACCCAAGGTAAAACATTGATCTTACCCGATAAATAGTCCGTGAATGTTTTGGAAATTTCTTTGACACTTTCAGGGGTGCCCCACGTCTGGACAATCTGCTCAGGTGTGTGGAGCTTCAAATTTGGTCCGTAGCCATCAATTTCACCATACGCAGGAGAGTTAGAGTCACCAAAACGACCATTAGGGAATTCATCCCAAGTGGCATCCTTACCCAAGATTCCTTTGCCTGTACTTATGTCAATAATCTTTTTCCGATCTTTAGAGAAAGCATCTGAGATCAAGGCAATGCGTGCATCATCTGCGGTTAAGCTCTTACGTGCCTTACGAGTAGTCACTTTAGCAGGTTCTTCAGAATCTGAATCTGATCCGATGGCGTCCTCATGGTCGACCGCTTGGTTGTGGTCAACGGTATTCAATATGGGGGATCTTTCGATAATGAAAGCAACCGCCTTCTCCAAGTTAAGAGTGTAAAAATGATAGCCACGGATTCTGCCCTCGGTCTTACGGTTCACGTCTGAAATAATCTTTGTGAGGATATCAATTCCAATAGACTTGACCATATCATCATCATTTCCCGGTGCCTCGAGCCTGTCAGAGATTTCTTTAGGCACCAGAGCATGTGACAACTTAGTGGATCTCAAAAACACATTGTGCGTTGTGATGGGCATCAAACCTGGAATAAGAACCACTTTGGCGAGTTCAGGAACGGATTGGAGCAAGTTTTCATAGGCAACAAATTTGTCCACATCGAAGAAAAGCTGGGTAATAATAAAGTCAGCACCAGCTTTAACTTTTTCGATAAGGAATGGAAGATCCTTGCGAGGATTTTGCTGAATTTCGTTGGACCCATCAACATGGCCCTCGGGATACCCGGCCACACCAATACAGAAGTAATCGCCGTACTGTTCCTTGATATATCTCACCAAATCAATAGCGTTCTTAAAGTCACAGTTAGGGGTCCAGTATTCCTGAGTCCGGGGAGGGTCACCACGAAGTGCCAAGATGTTTCTGACCCCACTTTCTTTGGCTTTGGCCAAAGCGTTATCAATCACCTCTTTATTGGTGTTGGTACAGGTCAAGTGGAGCACGGTAGTGACACCAAGTTCTTTCTGACAAGTGGCAGCCAAATCCAAAGATTTCTCACTCGTGGATCCTCCGGCACCCCAAGTAACAGTGAAAAAGAGGGGGTTCAAAGCCATCATCCGGTGCAATCTTGCAAGCAAGTTTCTAAAGCCGGTATCCGTTTTGGGCGGAAAAAACTCAAACAGACAAAACTTCTCATCTGGTTTCAACGCTTGGATGCGTTCAATCACAGTAGCCATCTTTGTTCAGAATATTAATCGAACGTGTAAAGACAGGCCTAGGTCAGCTGACTAGGGTTTTTTTCTGGAGATCAATGAGCGCACTGACTGACTCGGACGGGCGAAAATAAGGGCCTCGCCGAGTCGAGCTCATGTAATTGTGACAAACCTATGAAATTATTTGATAAAATTCCTAGTCTAGCACACAAGTATATATTTCGAGCGACACTATTCTGCTTGAGCTTGAAGTCTATTTTTTTTTTTTTTTTTTTTCAAATTTACGGACTTTTCAGCTGCTTTTCCGACCACGTTGATGGCAAGATTGTAATTCGTGCCGCAAAATACATTTTTATTCATCAGATAGATCTCTATATTAGAAAACCTTATTATCGGTCTCGAATCTGCTACTTTACCAAATGAAACTGATCTAGAAATCATCAAACCGCACTATACTCGCCTCTATTGGAATTTCCTGTGACCTTTTCGACCACCTCCTTAACAAATGCAGGTAAGCCTTTCAAAAGGTCAACAAAGTTTTCCAAAACCTCTTTCAACGCAGACTGGAAATCTATTGCGTTTCCTTTGTTATACTGAAACCAAGCCCCACCGATGATATATATGCTCAAAAACAACACCATGAAGATAAAAATCCACGTGAACCAACCCCATGACTCGCCACTGTCGTTGCCGGTATTCTTCTTTGGTGGCGTTTTCTTTCCCGTATTAGAATTTATACATGCAGCGGGAGTACGGAACTCACCTACAAACAACGATCCATCCCAGCTAACAAGCTTGAGCTTGTTCTCGTTTTCGCCCCCTTTTGAACAAATGAATTTCACTGTACCGTCAACCAACAGGTCACCCCAGTTCACGCCCTTGTATGTAATGTTGATACCAGACTCCTGGTCTTTACCATCATTTCCAAAGGGAACAATTTCCTTCTGTAGGTTGGAGTTGAAACTGATTACTTCAGATAACACGTTTTTGTCGTCAACGACAATTCTTGTAGTTCCACAAACATCCGAATTTGGTGGACAGTCGTTTTGCTTTTCGATACTTTGACACACTCCAATACTCCACGAAAGCAACGACTTTGATGGTGGTGTATTTTTGGAGATTGAGTCAGTGTATTCGCCCTTAATAGACTGGAAGTCATACTGCTCCAATTCCTTCACTGAGCAGTCAAATGCGGATACGACAGATGCCGCGAGAGTAAGAATGTATGCAATTTTGATCATCTTCTTCTTCCCTTTGATATCTAACGGCAAAAGTCGGAATTTTATTAAATTAACCTAGGCCTCACGAGGTGTTTGGACTAATGGTGCACGGATGTTTTGCGCGGCTCTGGTTTAATTTTTCTTGTTCTGTCTCCACCGTTAGTTGTACACATTGGAAAGACATAGATCATAGATTCTTGAAAAAAGATCTCTTCATTTAGAATAGAATCTGATCATGATAGTTATGTTACCTCTAAACAAGGACTCGCATGACTTCTAATAATTCAGCTGTGTGGACCACCGACCATGTATTGACTGAATAAGAGGAAACCAGCAAAAGAAAAAAGAAAGAGAAAAAATAAAAATGAGCAAACAAACAAACAAGCTTACACAAATTATAGTAGAAGCAGTTTCTTTCTTTTCCAATTTTGGGGCCTCAAAGTTGTGCTCTCCTGAGGAAAAAAAAAAAAAAAAAAAAAAAGCGCCTTTGGAATTTGTAAAATCTCTCGCCATTACTTACCCCATTCACCGAGGCCGTGTTCGGACAAGGGGAACATGCGCTTACAAGATTTTCGAGAAACTACATAACCTTACTTACCGATAGGCGTAATAATGTTTTAGTTAAAAAACGGTAAACAGTCATTTCATGAACATGAAGAGGCTCTTTCCTGCTTACTTGAGCTTTTTCCTAAATGAATTTTACATTCAAGTAATCGGCCCCCGCCGCAACTGTCTGATCCGAGGCTGCCTTGCGTCACATGTGACTCGTGAGTCTTCGCATGACACAACCTACAGGCTGTCCGAGATCGTACATATAATCTTCCCGATTCTAGGGGAAAAAATGAACAGAGTCACAGTTCAAAATTTGCATAAAGTAGCGAACAAATTTCTACGAGAAGCTCCACAACCATAGACGTGAAACTATATTATTCTTAATTCCTTTGCTCTAGCATTATTCCTGTTTGGCAAAATAAAAAAAAACTACGTCCCCACATAACCCGTTTCGAGGTCTCAGACATCTAATTCTCAGTTCTGAAAAAAAAAAAAAAATGGTCAAAGTCACAGTCTGCGGTGCTGCCGGAGGAATCGGCCAGCCCTTGTCCATGCTCTTGAAATTGAACCCACAAGTCTCGCATCTTTCATTATTCGATATCGTGAATGCTCGGGGTGTCGCTGCCGACCTTTCTCATATTAATACTGGTGCCAAAGTGACCGGTCATCAACCATCCTCAAAAGAAGACAAGACAGCCATTATAGAAGCGTTGAAAGGTTCTGATGTTGTTGTTATCCCTGCTGGAGTGCCAAGAAAGCCTGGTATGACCAGAGCAGACCTCTTCAAAATCAATGCTCTGATCATACGGGACTTGGTCGCAAATGTTGCCAAAGCCTGCCCCAATGCTGCCATCTTGATTATTTCGAACCCTGTGAATGCTACCGTGGCAATTGCTGCTTCCGTTTTGAAAAAACTTGGGGTTTTCAACCCTCGTAAATTGTTTGGTGTCACCACTTTGGACTCAGTGAGAGCAGAAACCTTTTTAGGCGAGTTGATTAATGAGTCCCCAGAAAGCTTAAAGGGAAAATTGTCTGTCATTGGAGGCCATTCTGGAGACACCATTGTGCCTCTCATTCATTTCGACAACACGATTGCTTCGAAAGTGAAGTCTATTTCCAATGCTGATTACAAAGAATTTGTGCACAGAGTGCAATTCGGTGGTGATGAAGTTGTAAAAGCAAAGAACGGTGCTGGCTCTGCCACTTTATCTATGGCGTATGCTGGGTACCGTTTCGCTGAATACGTATTGGATTCATTTACTCAGCAAACCCCGCAAAATACTGTCGCTGATTCCGCGTACATTTACTTGCCAGGCTTCGAAAAAGGGTCTGAGTTGGCTTCTAGTCTTGGCGGAGTGGACTTTTTCTCCGTGCCAGTCTTTTTGAAGAATGGTCAAATCGACTCCTTCCAAAACCCCAAGGAATTGGTTGTCACTGAAAAGGAGAAGGAAATGATTCAAGTCGCTGTTGATGGATTGAAGGGCTCAATTGCACAGGGTACAAACTTTGTGGAAGGTTCCAAGTTGTAGAGGTTGAGCGAATGAAGTGAAGTAAATACATGTATACATATATATATTGAATTAATCTAAATATTTCATGACTCGGATATTTCATATTTTAGCAGACTTCCTACGCTGATCTTCCTTATTGTATTTCATCTATTTCACAAGATAACGTCTAGATTAAAGAAGTCCAAGCTTCTCCATTCTAACGTGCACCGCGTTTCTGTGGGCTTCCAAGCCCTCTACTGCAGCCAATGTCATCACAGCCTTACCTATACTGACAAGACCTTCCTTAGTGACATTCTGAGAAGTGATGTGCTTTTGGAAAGTACCCGTGTTGACACCAGAGTATTGTCTTGCATATCCATATGTAGGCAAAGTGTGATTTGTTCCACTTGAATAGTCACCGCAAGACTCGGGTGAGAGACCTCCAACAAAGACAGAACCAGCGTTTTCGATGTGGGATGGAACAAATTTCTCGGCATTTTCGATTTGCAAAATCAAATGCTCTGGAGCGTACTGGTTGCTCAAGTTAAATGCCTCCTCATAACTTTCAGTTAAAAGAGTGAATGAGTGAGCCAAGCATTTTGCAACTATCTCCTTTCTTGGTAAAACATCCGCTTGGCGGCGGACAGCATCATCGAACTCCTTGAGTTTCTTTTCTGAAAGTTTAACACCTATCAAAATCACTTGGGAATCGACACCGTGCTCTGCTTGCGACAATAAGTCACTAGCAACAAAGTCTGCATCTGCATATTCATCTGCAATAACCAAAACTTCCGAAGGACCTGCAGGCATATCAATAGAACACAACGCTTGGGTATCATTTTGAACATACATTTTAGCAGCGGTCACAAATTGGTTTCCAGGACCCAAAATCTTGTCACACTTCAATACCGACTCTGTTCCGTAAGCCATGGCAGTGACTGCCTGAGCACCACCGGCCATTACGATGGCGCTAGCACCAAGCTTGTGGGCAACGTAAACCACTTCAGGGGTCAATTTACCCGTGGCTCTTGCAGGAGGGGAGGCGACGACAATGTTCTTACATCCGGCAACCTTGGCTGGGACACCCAACATCATAGCAGTTGATGGCAATACGGCAGTTCCGCCTGGAACGTACAATCCGACATTTTCAATAGGCTTGGCGAAACGAGAACAAAACACGCCCGGGGCGGTCTCGACAGTCAACACCTCCTCCTTTGGTAATTGAGCTCTGTGGAACTTCTCGATGTTTTTCATCGACAAGTCAATAGCCTCTTTCATGTCGTCGGAAATATTCATCAATTCCTGAGGAAATGGTGATCTGAGAATAGGTTCTTCCAAGCTTACGCCGTCAAATTTGGCAGTGAGCTCAATCAAAGCTTTATCACCCTCTTTCTGGACCTGTTTTACAATTGGAAGTACCAATTTCATGATGTCTGCTGTTTTTTGAACTGGACGGGTCAAAGCACGGGTGATTTCCTCGGGGGACGCCGACGAAGTCTTGATGGTTTCCATCTTATAAAGTTCCGTTGGTTTTTGCTCAGGAGCCTTTTCGACGTATTGAGGTTTGGCGTCACCCTTTCTTCTCGTGACCTTGAGGCTCTTGACATCCAAATTTCTTTCAACGTCGGCCAAACTGACGCCATTCTTGACGCAGTAGGTCATGACAAAGTACAACAAGTCTGCAGCCTCCCATGCAACTTCATCTTTGTCTTTTTTCTGTCCGGCATCGATGAGCTCATCTAACTCCTCCTTCAATTTAGCAACCAAGAGCTTCTCGTCGTTAAACAACCTCTTGGTGTACAGGCCTTCGACGGCGTTCTGCTTTCTGTCAAGCAAGACCTTATCCAACTTAGCCAAGCCGCTTCCAAAAGATTCGGTACTCTCAGTCAAGTCGCCATCCTGAAAGCAGGTGAAATTGTTGGACAAGTGGCAGAAACCGTACCCAGGTCTGGAGTCAACGACAAATTTGATGGTGTCACTGTCGCAGTCCTTTTCCAACTTGACGAGCTTCTGGGTCGCTCCAGAAGTCTTTCCCTTGTACCACAATTCCTCTGGGCGCTTACGCGACTGGTATACTCCTTCACCCTCGGCAATAGACGCCTTGATGGATGCTTTAGAAGAGTATACCAATCCTAAAGCTGCGTTGGCAGGAGCAGGTGAGGTGATCAATGTAGTGTAGAGTCCATCTGCACGGTCAGTTGTCAATGTGGAAATAAAAATGTCGGCCACCGAAATAAGCTCTGTTGCGTCTGCAGAGGTCGTCAACTCATTCCCTGGAACCACCAAAATGTAACCTAGAGAAGCCAACTCCAAAGCCTCGGACGGAGCGACTTTACCCTTGAAGAAAATAGATCTGTTTCCGTCAGCAGAGAATTTCTTGAAATCCTCGGTACTCAATCTTCTATCCACGACAAAGGCGGCCTTAGAAGACAACTGTTCCTCGTTTGCGGAATCGAGCTCAACAGAAAACCTGGAGGTAGGTAATCCGGCAGCACTAGCTTCGGAAAATTGTTCTTTAGAAACAAAAATATTTCTCACGCCAATGTTAAGATAATCAATTAACTGATCGATGGTAGCTTCTGCAGTTGATGATGCATCGACATAAATGTCAACCGACGTGGGAAATCTATTAAGAGCATGTTTCTCCGGTTTGATGGCCGAGATAGGTAAAAGCGCTTTACCGGTAACAGAGAATTTTGCTATCTCATCCGTGGACGAAACTATAGGTAATAGAGGAAAAGTCATTTCTAATTGTATTGTTAATTGTGAAATAAAAATGTAGGTTAAATTTTCAGCTTATAAACGATAAGCCTTTTATGAGCGATAGTGTGCACAGTACCTCTTTTTTTTTTTTTTTTTTTTGGCCCGTGCTGACTCATTCCTCCGGCTTGTCGCATGGGTCTCGACTGATTAGGAGGAAGGGCCGGATGTGCACAGGAGGAATCAGCTGTCGTGAATGTAACAGGATTTAAACACACAAAAACAATAAGTATGTTTTCTCTCTCTTTAGTCACCATTAAATTCAATAAATACTACGAAAATCTAACATGCAAATTCATCCTAATTGATTTTTCGACTTCCCGCATACACCACATTTCTCTAGAAGTTAAACTCCCCGCGAAACTGGTTGAGATCCATACCAGGTTTCACAAGCTCCACCAAATCTCTTCTTTCCAGAGCAATGAAAGAACGTTTCAAAGTCTCCATAAGAGACGATGATTGGTTTTGATTAAGTGTAGTTTCTTGTCCTTCGACCTCATGCATGGCCAAGCCACTAAGAAGATGCTCGGCGGCTTCTTTGTAGCACCCAATGTTGATACACGACACACCTAAATTATATCTTGCACGAACGAAAGTAGGCTTAATCTCTAATGCCTTGAAGTATGCATCCACGGCTTCTTCCGACCGATTCAGATTAGCTAGGGACGCACCTAATCTGTTCCATAATAAGGGATCATCGGGCCTGATCGACAAGGCTGCTTTAAAACAGTCAATTGTTTTATCAAAATCTTCCTGTGCATAGAATAAAACTCCTAGACCCATCTGCACATCGGCATCCATACTGGCATGGTCCGGAGACAACTGGGCGGCACTCATAAAAAGATCAGTTACACGCTTGTTCAAGGTAAATCTGTCTTCATCAGTTATATTTTGATTTTGCTGGCGGGCTTTTTCGACAACCTGCGGGTATTTCGTTGAAATCCACCTTTCCAAAGTTGCAAACGCGGCGTTGTCATAACCCTCATTGATGTAGGAAATGGCTAAGGTCATTAAAGCCTCTGAATTTTCTGGATGTAATTCCAAGCACTTTTCCAAAGCAGAAATACCGGCTATTTCTTTCTCGTTCTGGGTTTGGACCTCGCCTAACTTGAGCCATGCCTCTACTCTATCTGCATCTTTGTGAATAGCTGCCTCAAATGCCAATGCTGCTTCAGATAGCTTTGCGCCATTCTCCATCAACTGGAGCCCGATTTCGTAAGGATCGTGTTCGGCAGGTAAATCCATGAACTGGTTACGTTCTGTTACCTCAAACTTGTAGTCGCCAAAATTTGCCCTATTGGAAGCATATTTGGCGAAATCCTTTTCCCATTGCGGCATGTCTGCGGGAAACGTCTGATCTTGGCTTTTTTTAAAGTCCTCATACTGTTGCGTAATCATATCATTTTCTAGCGAGTCCAGGTTCAACAGATCCCATACCTCCTGGAAATTTGCCTGGTACTTATCATCCACTACAATGTCGTCACCCATAGTCTGCTCTTCCTCTTGGGCGGCGCTTTCTTGTGCTGCCGTACTGAGTTCTTCTATCTCCTTAAATCTGTTATCCCAATCGACTGTCGACTCCTCTCTTTGTGGAGCTTGGTTTGTACTCTGCATAGGCATGATATTTGACATCCCCATCATTGGACGGTAGCCCCCGCCCATCGATGATATTGGCATGCGATTTTGTTGGCTTTGGTTAAGAAGCTGAGGCTGCATGTGAGACTGCTGTGGCGAAGGCGACTGGAATTCAGATGCCCACTGATGGTTGTTGCCTCTAGATTTGGAAATACTTGCAGATTGTGGTACCGGTGAGTGCGTAGTCTGCGTGTGGAAGTCTTGCAGCCAATTTTGGTTAGACGGGGCGTTACGGTTAATCATACTGAGCTCATGGCGCATGGGCTGAAACTGAAAAGAGGAGCCTTGCGGTTGATTTGCCCCCACCATAAACTGGTCTAAATCCCGCTGATTCATCGCCCGGTCAGTTTTGAAGCCCTGGTTCAGGACTATGGCTGGTCCATGAGTCTGCCTCTGGAGAGACCGGTCTTGTTGTGTGTGTTTGTTGAGTTGTGCAATAGCATTGCCGTTCACTGAGCAGTCAGTGCCACCAAAAAGAGACATGTTGAAATAAATAAATGAGTGCACTTCTTTCGCCAGTGCCTTTGATTCCGTCTATTTTTTGTTCTTCTTTTCTTGCTTATACTTTTTGAGGCTTTATTTTTTTTTTTTTTTTTGTTCTCGTTGTCCCTATTTTATTTTTTCTTTCCGAGTCTTTGTCCAAAGATAGTGGTGGAACCGTTGAAGATATGAGTTTTCCAGGCCCCAGCTCCGCACCTGATCCCGTCGAGGATGTGGCCCGCGGTCCGACTGCATGCGGCCGATAGAATGACTTTGAAGTTCCTGTGATAAGGCCCGAGAGGGGAAGGGAGAAGCGCTCGTCGCGTGCTACGCAGGATGGGGACCCCGCCAAGTCACCATTCGCAAATAAAAATCCATGATAAATTTGCTTTTTTGATTAATTATATTCCTGAGATCTAGTATGAATGTAAACCCACATGGTTAATTTAAATGTGTTGGAAATTATTCCAACTGTGTGAGGTCTGGGTGACGTGTGGGTGGTCTGTTGTCCTTTGTGATTGAATTCGTTCCGTGGTCAATCTTTGTTGCACCCCAGTCTCGAACGTCTTTCGCGTTGCCAAATGTCTTGTTTTATCGTTGGAATCATTATTAGCAAATCAAACAATTTTATTTCAAAACAAACGGATACTTATAATATTTAACTTCCCCACTCACCATTCCATTCCTGACTTGCCTTCACTCGATCCGCACTCGAGCTTATCGCAAAGCTCGTTCAACTCTTGAACGCCGGCATTCACTTTTCCTCCCGTGAAACTGGCTGGGTTCACGATACCCCCCCCTCTCTTCCTCCAAGGCAAAGTGCTGCTTCACCATGTCTCTAACCACTCCCTGGTAGTATAAAACTCCCTTTTCCTTGGTTGGGTGCAAGTACCCGGAGTTATAGATACCTTGATTCAAATTCTTCTGCGTCAACACACATAAGTTGAAATCCTCCAACTCTACCAACTGCAAGAAGTCGATGAACTCCTTGGCCTCAGAATTCGGCAAGCCTTTTTTTGTGTATATGTCATACTGCAAGACTGTCTCACTTGGGCCAATGGGTAAAACCCGAATAGAGTACCATGCTGGAGAATAGCAATTAATTCCATTCGATGGAAAGCAGTAGACCCACAAGCCATTAAATTCACCACCAGGGTTTTTCTTTGCCTCGGGCTCCGTCTTTTGTTTCTTTCCAAAGGAAAACCAGGAGCTTTCCTTAGAAACTTCCTTTTCTACCTTCTCCTCGACTGGCTCTCTGACAATTTCGGCATAGTGTCTGCAATATCTGGTTTTTGGGACAACCTTATACGTTTCCATCTTGAAAGCTGAGTTCAAGCCTGGGTGAGCTGTAGGGCAGTGGTAACATTCCTGGTACCCGTCCATTAATGTTTTCCAGTTGAAATTGCCCTTAAGCTCGTAAGACATGTGGTAATCATAGTCAGAGAAATCAAACTCATCCATCTCTTCGGTAAGGCCTTTGAAAAACTCCTCAAACGGCATCAATTGCTCTGGGTCATTGCAGAAATTCACGTAAACCAATCCCTGCCTGGTCACGTGGGTGTGAATTGGGAACAATGAGTTTTCTTCCTTATTGAACCCCTCCACATTGTCGAAATGTGGGGCTTTGATCAAGAGACCATCTGAGTTGTAGGACCAGCCGTGGTATTTGCACATTAACACAGTTGATGAGCCTTGTTCTTTTCTCACAACTGGATATGCCCGGTGACGGCACACGTTGTGAAATGCCTTGATAGAGCCATCTTTGGCCTTGATGAGGAAGAACAGAATTCCAGTGACGTTCAATTGGAAATAATCTCCAGCTTTTTTGAATCTCGATGCATGCATGCAAAATAACCAAGATTTATGGAAAATAGCCCTTTTCTCCAACTCGAATACCTTATCGGAAGTCCACCAAGAAGCTGGTAATGTATGCTCGCCAGGTACAAGCTTCTCCTGGAAAGCGTCAGGTGGTGGAGCTGAGATTATTTGAGCTGGGGGCATTGTGATGATTGTCTTTAAGTTACTGTCTATTTTTGATTGAAAAATTGATTTTTATGTTCTTTCTAGCAAATTTCTAGCCATATTTATAAGTTTGTGTATCTTATCAAGGGTGCAAAAATCTATGTAAACTGTATAAAAATCGGGCTTATCTACCCGCAGGGTTCTTTGCGCTTTTTGGGCGCGCTTGATATGCTGCGAATTACCTATACCGGATAAAATCCCCTTCATGAAACTTTTCAGATAACCGAACATAAAATATGCAGGATTCGTTGCTTATCTCTTGTTGTCTTCAACCCAATTGCTCCATCAAAAAGCGGAAGCGCAAAATTTCCAGGGACACATCTGTGTCAACCCTTGGAGTGAGGAGCGTATTGAGAACAAATTCTGTTTCCAATTCAACCTTGTAAAGATTTTGAAGTTTCTCAAAGCATATCTCAAATTCTCTGGGATTTTCCAATTCATTTTCCTGGCGAGCCCGCTTCAATGTCACAACATTTGCAAGTAAAGAATTCACTAATATCATCGACTTAAGTCCGATATACGACAACACTTTGTATTCACTGGAGTTGGGCTCAAACTTAACGGACTCTGTAATGGAAAAAACCGTATTTCTTGTAAAGTTGAACAATAGGTTTTGCGTATTGCTTGTCAACCAGTGACAAAGAAGCATATTGAAAGGTCCATTAATGTCTTCTGAGGTCATCAGATCAATTAAAAGTTTTGATCCGAAGAGGGCTTGTAGTACTGTAGAAGACCGCTGCAAGATAAATTTTGTGTACTCAGGGCCGCTCATGGTGTACGGAATGGCACTCATGACTAACTTAAATGCTCTCGTCAAAAGAGCTCCAGAACGAAATGAAGAATCTTCAACCTTCAAGTGCGTATTCAAGAGGCATCTGACTTCAGCATGATCCTCGGGTTTTACTATCACGTTCCCTGAGTTTGAATGGAGAAATGATAGATTCAACGACCCGGATAAGACAGCCTGAAAGTAAGCTCTGTTCTTTGGTTCTCTTACAAAAAGTTTGGTGAAAACATCAATACTAAACGGCAAGTATGAGTAGGTCTCAAAAGGAGCTGATGGAATGGTATATCTGCTCTCAGGATCATCTTTGTTTGTTTCAAGCGCAGGCCCAAATGACGACACCAATAAGAATGTGAAGAAAGCTTCTTCTAATGAATCGATTTCCAAAATGTGTGCATTTCGGTCAAGCATAAGCAAGCAGTCTTTGAGCAAACAAAGCCTTTTTCTTTGCAAGACAAACACATCTGGTGTGGTAGCCACTTGCCTCACAATTCGGAAAACTAGCTTTTTAAACCCCATATTGTTGGACATACATCTGGAGCTTTGCTCAGTGAATGATAGATTTCTCAATGTCATAGTAATTGTGATCAAGTTATCCACAAGAAAGATCAGGTCATTTAACGCGCCCTTTGTTTGAGCTTTACTGAAGTGATGCTTATTTTCCGACTTGAAATTTTGTAAAGCCGTCATGAAATCTGGAAGTGAGCAACCTTTCACGTCAATAGATCCATGTACATGCTCATCTTCGCGGTCGTCGATGGGTTTTGGAGAAAAAATTTCATCGATGTCAACATCAGAATCTTCGTCTTCAATCACCTCGCCGGTAAGAGAATCCACAACGTATACTATGTCCTCCCCAATCATTCCATTATTTTTGACAAATTTGCTAAAGACAGAATCGATGTTATTGTTCAAAGGTTTCTGTACATCAGCATAATCTGAGGAGCTTTGATCGGGTGTGGTGATTTGATCCAAGATTTTGAGTCCCAAACCAACAAGCGCATCTAAAAGCTCTGGTGCATCATTCAAATTGAAAGCAAAATTTGGGTCGGTAGTCGTAACCAAAAGCGTATTGAGTGCTGAGGATGCTTCGCCAGGGTTATTTCTTGTATAATATTTCAATGACATGATGAGCGCGTGTATATTCAAAGACCCAAGCTCTGGTGCAAACAAATACACAGGTTTAGTGAGTTCAATTTCGTCACCGAGATCTGAAATACTCTTAAGAATCCAGTCGCCGTATAGGTTTGACTCCTTTTTGATGGGAACGTACTTTTTGACTGTATTGGGCTCATTCTGAGAGTTGCCATTTTGTTCTTGTGTCACATCGGGCAATGGAGTTTCTGGTTTCTGGCTGACTGTATGTCCAGTAATTGAAGACTGACGACGCTGGACGCTATTCGACCTCGATTGTTGGATTTGTTGTAAATGAGGAGATTGAATATTGGACTGCGGAGTGTTGTTGTTGGTTGATTGCTGGGATAATTTCCGCTGTGAATTCACTAATGAAGCAGCTGGGCTCGGCATATTAGCCAAGTTGGGAGTAGGTACCATTCCATGGTGGGGAGACTGTGAAGGAATGCTTGGCGACCTAAATTGAGTTTGGGATTGACCAATATTGCCAGCACTTTCCCCAACCTGCGGCATCCTCGACTTTGGAAGCTGACCTTTTGTCTGCTGCTGGTTCTGTAAAGAGCTTTGTGCCTGTGCAAGTCTCAAATCTTGTTGTTGCTGCCACTGATGCTGAGCTCTTTGCTGATTCTCAAACTGGGGGTTAGACGCTTGCTGTTGCTGCTGTTGTTGCTGTTGTTGCTTTGCGTCATGCTGTTGAGCCTGTGGAGACCTCTGCTGTTGTTGCTGTAATCGCATAATGAGTTGTCTTTGGAACTGCAATCTACGGCTGTTAATATCCTTTTGGCCTTCTTCTGTCAGACAATACTGCTCATAAGGAAGAATGAATTGCAAATAGCACGATCCTAACTGTTTCTCGATTTGTTGCCTTGCGTTTACATTATTCTGTACATCTATGCCCTCAAATAATCCCAATTTTTGACAAATAGAAGACCATTCTGTGATTTGAGTTGATGATTGGCTGAGCATTTGAATATGTTTCAACACATTTTGGGGGCCTCCTATCTTGCGTCCAAGAAGATCCAAGACAAACAAATTGATTCTCTTATTGTTAATCACAGGAGTTTGGGTGATTGGGGTCCCACGACGATTCATGAAATCATTAAGAGTCATTTGAAAAAGCTCATGTTGAAGCTGGGCAATCTGCGCAGGGGAAGGTTTTCCGTTCATACCTTGTTGCCCAGGAATACCTTGGGGAATACCTTGGCTGTTGGGATTCAAGGGTCTCTGCGCGCCTAAGGGTATAGATACGTGTTCCAGAGGACCTGTTTTCAGAGGTAAACCGAATTGAGGGTTTACGTTTGGGCTCATTGGCAAATCTTTAGAGGTTCCTGTCTTTGATATCAGTTGAAAGTTTTGCTGTGCCAACCTTGTTGCGCTTTGGGGGATATTTCCTTGCCCGTCGGACATTCCAGGACTAAAGTTACCGAAGTTATTTGGCTGCTGCTGAATTGGTCTCTCTCCATTATGGTTGTTAGGCCTCTGAAGCATTTGTTGATGCATTAATTGCTGACGCATTTTCGAAAGTTGCTCTTGTTTGGACTGGTCGAGAAATGGCTGTTGTTGCTGCTGCTGCTGCTGCTGAATTTGGGGTGAGGCATTTTGCAGAACCACATGTGGGCTTTGTGCAGAAAATTGGCCGGTATTCTCCGGCTGCCGCATGAACATTTGTGGACTCTTGCCCAGATAGATTGTTTGCGGCACGTGTTTCTGTCGGGATTCTCCGCCAAATTGGGAAAAATCGGGGTCAGTAAACATTGTATCTATCTGTTGTTCGTTTGATTGCATGTTAGATGCGGCTTGTTGCGGTTGTTTGAGCGATTGTTGGTAAGATTGGTTGCTCTGTTGTTGAGGGGACATTTGTTGATGCTGAAGAGAGGTAAGCGTGGGCTGAATAGACAGCCTTGCTGGAACCTCATCAAAAATATCATCAGTAAATCCGCCCTCGTTATCCTGGCTATTTTCTTGCCGAAACGCGTTGTCGTCGAACCAGAAGTTAGACATTGCCCGAAATGCTTTGTTATGAAAGAAAATACCCGAGAGCGAGTCCACTTCTGCTTTCGTTTTAATTTTGGTCACGTGATTATATCGGTCGCTGGAACACGCCCGTGTCGGCGGCTCACGGATCTTTTTGCGAGGCGCGCCCACAGTTTGTTTGACTCGCCTCGTCTGTGCTTAAGGGCTCGTTTTCGATTGAATACCATTTCATTATTACTCAAACCAGTTGTATAACTGCAAACATGAGTTTTTGATCTATGACAATAAAATAAATGTAATTCAGACTACTGAAATACGATTGATTGAATTTATACAATTTCTGGTGGTTTTGAGATGTGTAAACCCATATCGATTGTCTTCTCTACCATATTCTCCACCACTTTTGGAGTCTCTTAGATAAAGCCTTGTAATGCTCCATTTCTCCCCAACAATCTCTCCCATACTCGCACCCTGCCATATTAATCACGAAGTCTCCTTCTTGATAGAAGAACTGGGGATCGTCGGCCATATCTGAACACGCTCCTGGTGGGAATGCATTCACAGACCTCAAAGGCAAAAAGGCGATTCTTTCCCTGATCCAAGACTGTGATGCGTATAAAGTTTCCAAAGCATCCTGTTCTTTGTGCTCCCACTGCATATGCATCTGCTCGTAGATAGCAGGATCCCACCACATATCCAACATCAAGTCTGACCATGCAGATCTTTTCATCAAAAAGGAACCCAAGTTGAACCCACCGCAATCTTGTGTTATAATCATATCGATAGGTGAAGAATAATCCACGTAGGCAATGTCGTGAGGAATGTTAAGAGGATTGAATGTGTCCAAGGTTCTGTAAGTTGCATTTTCCAAATCGTTCAAAAACTTTTCCTCCAACAGTAAGTGGGGCTCCATGATATATGTGTGTAAATCCAACCACCAAAACCATTCAGAGTTGGGGAATTGTCTCATTGCCTGTTTCATGATGTCTACTTTCTCCCAAGATTCTCTCCACTCGTGTGAATATCTCTTCTTGACAGTCATATCCTTAATGGTTAAGCCATATCCGTGTCTTTT
>JAJMCO010000049.1:0-67223 GCA_030573015.1 Metschnikowia peoriensis | reverse complement strand
TGGGAAGATCAGCCTACTGAACTTTCGATTCAACAAAGTGAAGGGCTTTCGATTCAGTATAACCCAAAGCTGCCAAATGTGCCAATAGAGAACAATGAAGACGAGGTGCACGGCGCACAACAGCAAACGCCTTGGCCCTCTGTAAACGAAAATTCTTCGGAAGCTACTGGAAAGATTGAGATGCAAAGTCATGTACAGTTTGATGGAGATGCAAACCAAGAAGCTGGTACAGGGAATCGCTTGTTTTTCGAAAATTCAGACGTTCCTTCGATTGATCTCAAAAGCACAGAGAATACAATGAATTCTACGCTTGACGATAAAAGGGCAAAGGCTTTGGAGCTTTTGGACTTGGATGATGATCTTTTATTGGACGATGACTTCTTGGACGACGAACCTGAGTTCCTGCCTCCACATGCGCCAGCTGAGCCCACGCCGACAGTCGAGAAACCTGCAGCCCCAAAGACAAGTTTTGCGAGCAAGTATTCCAAGCCCGCCGAAGCTGGAAATCCTGGTTCTCAGTATGCACCTCAACCAGCGGCTCCAAGGAGTGCGTTTGTGCCACCTCCTTCACACAATATTATACCCAGTAAACTGACGCAAGCATCTGAAGCTGCACCAGCGCCTGATACTCGAAAGAATGATGCTTATGACTTCCCAGTTGAGTTTGCCACGCAGAAGCCTAAACCGGCCGCAAGGGCGCCACTGACGATCATTCATTCACGAAATGCCACGCCCGCAGTTGCCCAAGGTACTGCTCTAAGCAATGCGCAATCTAGTGCAGGAACTGGTGGCAGCAACAAGCCATTCTTTGAGGACTTGCCAGTGTCATTGCCTAAGCCAGCAAATAAACTGAAGCGCGCCGCACCAGCAGCAATCAGTGTCAGTCCGAAGTTGCCACAGCCTCCGGCACTTACCCAGGAACCCTCAGCGACCTTGCCAATCAAATCGCCAAAGAATCCTTACGCCTCCTTGGCTCCAAAGGTTGGTTTGTCTGTTCAACAGCAGCAAGTTCCAGGTATTCCTGATCGCGCGGCGGGTGCCCCAAGTAAGTATCAACCAGCAGGTGGACCAGCAATAAGACCACCCCAGCAAAGTAACACGCCTGTTCCAATGAAGGCGGGGGTGTTGCCACCTCCCGGAATAAACTTACAGACTGCTAACCGTCAAATATCGGGTGTGCCTCAGCCTGGCAACAATATACCGCCTGTGGCAGTGAATCAGTATGCTCCAGCAAGTTTTCCTCAACAAAATGGCCAGTTTCAGAATTTGCAGAATGGCCCGGTGATGCCGCCAAACCAGTATGCTCCGGCGCCCTTGCCACAGCAACCTGGTCAGATTCAAGGTGCTCTGAGTGGTCCAGTGGCTCCGCCAAGCCAATATGCTCCAGCGCCTTTGCCGCATCAGAATGGTCAGAATTATCAGAATGGTGCACTCATGCCACCAAACCAATTTGCTACGGCACCTTATTCTCAGCAGCATGGTCAATTGCAAGCCTTGCAGAACGGCCATATTTTGCCTCAAATTGGTGTCTCGCAACCTGTTCCGTCAGCGCAAGAAATTCCCGCTCCTTCTGTTAACAGGGCTCCAAGAATCAACACTAATGTGGCGAAGAGTAATGAAAAGAACTCATCTTTGAGCCCGTACGTTCCAAATGCTGGTCCGTACGGACCGGCTGCTCGTACGCATTCGAGGACAAGTTCTCTAATTGGTGGTAACGCAAGAGAAGGCAATCCTTACGCTCCAGTCAATCAAGGTGGGTCAGGTCAGGTTATATCTCCAAATAATGCACTGGCCTCGATGAGCTTGCCAGGTGTGAGAAAACGGGGTAAGTCAAATGCCAGAACAGCTTTGCCTACCATTAGTCAGGTTCCGGAAAAGGTCGAAAATCCCGAGGCTCTTCTTCGCAGACAATTTCCAATCTTTACCTGGGGTCCTTCTGATCACGTCGTGTCGTGTATTCCGCATTTCGGAAATGGGTTTGAATTGCCGCAAAGAATCGTTAGAGTTGCAAAGGTGTCTGTTATCGCCCCTGGTGTGGAGGTTTTCCCCGACTTTCCCGGGCCATTGTCAAGATCCAAATCTAAGCGGAAAGATATCGAGGTATGGCTTGAAAAGAATATCGCCAAGTTGCGTTGCGACTTTTCGAAGGCGGATGAATTACTCATTAATGAGCTTCTCTATGCTTTGATCCAAAACGATGGTGAATTCACATCCTTGGCTCTTCACAAGAAGTGGGCTTCTATCTTGACTCCCAATGTTGATTTTTCATTTACCCAGGATCCCAACTCTGGGTTTAGAGCAGGAGCAGCGCCTGGTCTTTCTGCAAATGCTTTTAAACTTGACAATAATGGAATAAATACTGTGTGGGCTTTGGTACAGGCAGGAAATAGAGCAGGTGCTTTAGATTATGCTATATCGAAACAAGACTGGGCTTTTGCTTTCATTATTGCCCAATCTCTTGGACAGGAAACTTTCAAAAAGGTTTGCTCAGATTATGCTAGGATCAGTTTTCCTTTCCAAACCAATCAAAACACCAGAGTGCAGCATTTGATGCCTCTTTTGTTGAAGATTTTTGTTGGGAATACCAAGAGTGTTATTGATGATTTTACAAACGTTGCTAGTGAGGCAGAATTTGCTAAATCTCATTACCGCGAAATTATCTCTGCTGCAATTGTAAATGGGGCTAGCACGGAGTTTTTAGTGGACTTTGGAAATTTCTTGGGTAAGTCCGGTTTAGTGTGCGCCAGCGAGATTTGTTTTATGTTGGCTGGTTTGATTTTATCGAGAGTACCATTGCAGAACGGTGCTGTGTTTTCAATGATTGGCTCGTTCACACTGACATCTGTATACAGTGAGGTTTATGAGCATGTTCTTTCAATGTCTTCGATAAGCTCAGCGTCAATTCCCCCTACCGGATTGCCCGACTTGCTACCTGCGAAGATAAAGCGTGCGCAAGTTTTGGCGGACATGGGTCACTTTGCTGTTTCGAGGAAATACTGCGATCACATTGGAAGCGTGATAAAGACACTTGGAAAATCTCCATTTGTAACTCCAAATGTGTCTGCGGATTTCAAGACTTTGTTGGTAAGATTGTCAGATTGTTCATCGAGCGAATCCGGATGGCTTGGCACGAAGTTGAGCAAGGTTAATTTGGACAAGGTTTGGGGTCAACTAGACAAATTTATTGGCGGTGATGATCCAAATACTAAGTCTGGAGAGAAGGGTGTTTTCAGCAAGTTTAGCCCAAATATTTCCCGCAAAAGCTCAATGTTGGATGTAACTTCAGTGGGATTTCACAGGTCCGAAAGCTTCGTGGGGCCTCCGCAGCTTACTAGCGCTCCTCCAACTGAGTTTTCAAGTCCTTCCCAAAGACAGACTCGTCATGCTCCACAAAAGTACGCCCCAAACCAGGCACAAGTTACCCCGCAGGCTCCTCTGATGAACACACAAATTCATGGACCGGGAAATAATAGCACGAGTGGAGCTCCTGTGGGTAGGTACCATCCTCAAATGGGGTCGCTGACTAGCATAAATTTGTTGGACTCACATGCTGACAATAAACATGAGGTATTGTCTGGAAACACTCACAGTGCTCCCCCTAAGCAAATTTTGAATTCGAGAAAGCAGATTTATGCTAATCGTGCGGCCCAATTGTCTGCACTGTCTATTATTTCGCAAAATGCCGTTAGTCACGGGGCTGGTGCAGGTGCACAATCGCCAGCTAAACTGGTTGCATCTCTTGCTAGACCTTATGAAATTCAAAATCAAGACTCTGCACATCCTGCCCGTTCAATCAATGGCCACTCACGGACTTCGTCTCATCAGAGTGTTTCATTTGACCCTTCTCGTTCTCCCTTACTGAAGCGTCGTGAATCAAACTTGAGCTTGCAGAAGGAAGAAGAAGTTGCTTCAGGCCCAGTCGAGATTCCTGTCAGATCACAAGAGTACCAGGATAACGTGTCAGAGGGCCTGGTAAGTGTACTGAGTAATTCTGAAGATGTGCATGTGCAAGCTGTTCCTGAGGAAATTTCAAATGGTGAGAACGGCGTCGGAGCTAAGTCATTGAGAAGCGAGGCCCCAATTCAGGATCAACCAGCGGCTCCTCCTGCACCACAAACAGAAGCCCCTGCGCAGGACTTGGCTGCTCCAAAGAAAGTCAATCCTTATGCACCTAATGAACAGAGAAGAAACAACAAGGGAACTAATAGATATGGTCCCGGTGCAGCAGCCTCTGCAGCATCCACCAATAGGTACAGAATCGAGCCTAAAACCGCAGATGAGAATCTTGCAGGAATGGCCAGCGGTACCCCCTATTCGGGCGTATTGGATGACAAGCAGCAGACTGAAGCTAATGCGGTGGTTGAAAACTCGAAGGTAGAGGATAATGTGAAGGCAAATGATGAGCCTGTGGATAAAGATGATTCTAAGGAAGTTGATGTGACTGAGTCTGAAGACCGTCCATCCGAAAGTACTTCTCAGCTTCAGCCACCTCATCCCCCTATTACCAAGAAAGTTCCAAGAACCCCTATTGCAAGTAGACAGAGAGGTGCCAATCAGAGGGAGAAACGCAACCCATATGCTCCTGTAGCTAAGCCGTTACCCGCTAACGTTGATACTAGCTTTGATGCAAGCAATCAAGAGGATGCAGATGACCAGGATGACGTGCCACGTGCAACCTTGATTTTGAATGGTCCGGGTTCTCCGGAAAGCGGTTTCAAACCAGGATTTGTCAACCCTTACCAGGAACTGAAGACAGCCAGCGCGGACACACATATTCTGAATGGCTTTGACGAATTCCCTATTCCAGGATCTCCGGAATACACAACTAGAGCGAACTCGGTTATTGGACATACTGGTTTGTATTCCAGCAGACTCTCTCAGTCGCAGCAGTCCGCCTTGTATCAACAGTACGAGGTGAAAGACGATACCGTTCTTGATTATGTTCCCGTTCCCGAAGAAGAAGAAGAGGACGAAGTCCAAAGTCTGAAGAGCGCAACCAGGAAGAAGGATATGGCAGATGCGAAGCAGAAGATACAAGAGGAAATGAGTAGAAGAGGGGGCGGGGAAAATGCTGAGAGTGGCTGGTTCAAAGGCTGGCTTGGCAATAAGAAGAATGACGACAAGCCTAAGCCCATTAGAGCTAAGTTGGGGAAAGCCAACACTTTCAAATATGACGAAAAGCATAAGAGATGGATTGATAGCAGCCGTCCTTTAGAGGAACAACTCAAAGAAGCAGCACCACCTCCACCTCCAAAGAAGAAGATCCAGGCCGAGAAGTCAAACGGAGAAGCTCCAGCTATCGCTGCTCCTGCCCCTATGAGAGGACCAAGTGCGGTTCCGAGCACGATAGGTGGCAGAAGGGCTTCAGTCACCAAAACCCCTAGCAAGACTGCACCCGAGCCTGCTGCACCAAGACCAAACTTGGCAAACGCAGGATTGGACGATCTTCTTAATTTGAATTCATCAAACAAGGGGCCTGCTTCAGCTGCAGGCCGCAGAGGCAAAAGACGGTATGTTAATGTCATGGAGACAAAGTAGAGTGAGCGCTTGAAGAAGTGGCCGACCTCTTAACTGATAAAAGAATAAAATTAAATGTATTGATAACTTGAGTTTTTGAAAATCGTAAAATTATGAACAACTAGTCTATAGGTCTATTTAATATGTAAAATGAGGGCTTAAGGATTCTTCCATTTCGGAGCCGCTTATCCAAGGGAGAGTCCAGCGAGAAATCATAGCCAAGTCTAATATACCACTTAAATGCCCTTTCATTATCCGAAAACACAGTTAGGCCTGTAGCCAGACAGGAGAAATGCTTTTGTAGTTCCAGATCTGGACTTTGTGAATTTTTATTGAGAATTTTCCCACATTTGTGGAAATTATTCATGAGAAATGCTCCCAAACGAAGCCCTTGGAATTTTGGCGAAACGTGGATCTCATACAAGTACAAAGTTTTGCCCAGAGGTTCAAGCACCATCATCATAGACAAGAAACATGATATTTTGCCCTCATTTTCGTACCATACATATATCAAGCCAGGCTCTGACATTTCAGACAATTTTTCGTTTTCCCAACCGGGGCCCTTGTGCTTTGAGTAGAAAGATCCCAAACATTCTTCGATGACATTGAGAAACGACTCGACTTGTGGTAAGTCCATTTTTGACACAGGCGCATGTTTTCGGACATGTGTTTTTCCATCAGCTTCGAGGTGTTCCTGGAAGATTTGTGGAATAAATGAATCTATAGACTCACCTAATAAGACCATGAAATCTTCGTCACCCTCATCGAAATCGGAAACGGAGTCGGTCATTTCCCAATCTATTTTTGTGATGTGATTTTGTTCGTTTTTCTTTTTGATAATAGCGATGAAGAATTAACAGAGCAGAGACTTTTTTCAGACGAAAGCTTGAGGTTTGTGAATGTGGGGTGGGTAAAGTCTATCATCTCTATTTTCCGAGGCGATCTAGAGATGCTCGTGAGCGCGTTTTATGCATGCAAGGAAGCCAATCGAGTAAACACGACAGCATTGGCGGGAAAAGGGAATTGAAGGGTGAAAATGAGTAAGATTCAAAGGAAGCGTAAACCCCGTAGTTCGATCTGTGTTTTCCTTTTTTTAAGATATTCACTGTGCTCCAAAAAAAAGATAATGAATTTTTTGTGGCGCAAACGCGTGTATCAAAGCAGAATATTGTCAGGGACACGTGTGAAAAGTAAAATCAGGCGAGAGGATCTCTTGTGACAATATATTAACAAAAATTCAGAAAAATTTGCTTATTAAAGTGGGTTGAGGCCAAAATAGCCCATTTCTTAAGTAATGAAAGGCAGTGTTTTACATGACGCGTGTGGGGTAGCACGTGACACGCTATAAATTATACGCGGTGAGTAGCAGCAGCAGTCCATCTCCTCCGCATCACAAGATCATTATTGAAACTCAGAAAAAAATATCAAAGTGCAATTAATTATCCAAAATCCTCGAAATCATAAAACTTCTAATTTTAAGGTATGATGCTGAAACATTGGCACAGCTCTCCCACAAGGGAACTCGGCAGTTTCGATGCAATAGAAGATAGACAGCGAACACGTGCCAGCAGGCTTTATCAGCCAATGCTGTCGCCGATAAAAATGGCCACAAATACAGATCAACGGCATAAACTCCGGGAACAAATCAAGCAAAAAAGAGAGGAAATACGACAGGGGCGCCAGGAGCTTAGCCGAGAAAAAACTGTGCATGATGAGGATGTGAAAACGCGTCTCAGACTACTTCAGGAACAAGCACAGCTGCTAGAAACGAGTTTGGAATTTCTTTTGCAGGAGGAATACGATGCACAGCAGGAAAAGCAACAGGGTCTCGTAGCAGGTCACTTGTCTGCTAATGATCAAAATATTCGTAATATAGGAAGTGGGGTGCCAGATTCGAGGCCTCCAGATATTAATGACCCGCAATACTTGGCAGAATTGGAAGAGCAATTTGAGGATTTCTTAGCAGATGAGGAATTGGAACTTGAAGCCCAGCTCAGAGATTTGCAGTTGTGATTTATTACATTATAGTTTTTGGATTAAAGATCTCGATGTTTTGGAAATGCTGGCGTTTTCAATCTGGCAGTTTAGGGTCTGTGGCTCTTTTGATTTTTATTATTTGATTCTTTTTCGGACTCTGGGTTTGCATAAATTCCATTGAAGTTCTGGAATTTCAGGAAGGTAAACAAAGCGGTTCCATACGTTAAATCTCTCACTTGGATTGAACTGCTGAATAATACGCTTTTTGCGTTCAATGGAGTTTTGCAAAATATCTTATTAGCAGTCGATTTCCAATGTCTAGTTACAATACATTGCGTCGATATTTAAACGAGAATATGGGTCGAGACCAATACTTTTATTAATAAGATGTGAATTTTTTTTGTTTTCTGAAAGCAGACATTTTTCTTTATTTTCTCTCACCATTAAAGCTGGATTGAAATCACGTCATTATGATCCATGTATACGGACCGGAAACTTGCTGCATTTTCCATTTGCACGAAAAGATTCCAAATTGATAAAATATCTACAAATAAAAATGAAGCCTTTTCTCAAAACGTTTTTCCATAAGAATATTAAAAAAAATTACAACTCTTCATGATTGATATATTTACAATCCACAATATGATTCTAGTACAAGTGCTTTTACGCGGTCGTGCGGGACCAAAATGAGAAGACCGAAATTCGGAGAAAAAATCAAGTCTACTCCTGTGCATTCCCAATCCGCCAAGACATTCCGAAAAATGCCAGGGGTTAGGGATATTTGGAAAACCCCCCCAAGTTTCCACACCGATAAGCGATCTTGGCAGCTCCACACAAGCATTTTTTTTTTTTAAATCTATACGCAAGCTTACCTGTCAAAGTGTGGAAGTGTCAAAAAGGAAAATAAATTTAAAATCCACTGATCCTCTAGATAATGTGATACGCCGCGTCGCGGAGAAAGCCGTTCACGGAACTTGATAATGATTCTCACTCGGATAACTCCAGACTTTCCCATTATCCGGAATACCCGGCGTATACTTTATTGCTTTATCATTTTTACTAATCTACGAAATTAATTAGTAAGCATTTTTGAAACGTCAATGCACGTCCCACTACATTGTAGCATGAATGTAGCCAGTTACAGACGAGCAATTTTTGTTGCCCGAGCAAGTACATCGTACCTCTATTTTACGATATGGTAATTGAGATACGTAATAACAATCGACGAGAAAAAAATTACCATGTAATTCATAAAATCTACCCCTCTTCAGTAAGCCCGAAAAGAATAAAAGTAAAGAATAAACAGTAGCGTTTCACCGTGTTGTTTCTCCTAGTAACTCATTTCTTCCTCGTCACAGTTATGCACGCTGTTGGAATTTTTTTTTTTCGTGCACTGAAGTGGGCGGTAATGTTTGGATTTTTCCGGATCCGTGCATTCAGCGCCCGCCTCATTCGCTGAACCTTAACCCATAAACTGCATATATCACCCAAGTACCGCACGACCTTTTTAGCGGCAAATATGGCCTGCATTTATCTGCACTTTTCGCAAAGCTGGTAAGGCGTTACCGGGTGCAATTTGGCGCGGGAGTACTGAAAAAGAATTACCGGAAAATTTTTTTGCTCCCATGTCGTGCATGTATATGCAGAAGTTTGCGTGTAGATAAATTTGATAAATTTGGCGGCTGTTTTTACTTTTTTTTTTTTTTTTTTTGGGTGGTGTGAGTCAAGGCATCATCCCCTTCTCCATGCGTGAAAGACGTAGTTTATATGTTTCTCTCAAAATTACCCTTTTTTTTAACGCTTCCGAATTTCTTCAAGAATTTTACAAGAAATCAGAAAGGAAATACTTTGAGAAAGCTACTCAAGACCAAATTTTACGTATTTTTCATTTGGCAAAAAAAAAAAAAAAAAAAAAGAAACGAGACAGTCGATCGTTGGGTTGGATTTCGCATTTTATTACGTAGGCATGCATTGGTCCTAGAGCGCCGTCCCAAGAGGAAACGAGCAGGGCGTGGGGGTCATTTTTCACAAACCAGCCAGAATTATTCATTTTGACTAGCGTTGAAAACCTTTATCAACTAGTGTATTATAATTTTGTAAGTATCATTTTATTGTGTGAGCGAAGTTATCTATATGGGGCTAACCTCCCAGCTGTCATATTTGGCAGGTTTAATTCTAGATGCGACAACAATGAAGGTCGCTTCACAACAGCGAAATTTATAACCATTGCTGTACTTCCTGTTCCCGATATTTCCGAACAAGGCACTTTGCTTTGAACAACCGCGCCGTAAGTTTTTCCTGTTGTTCTAGCCAATCATCGAAGTGGCTTTCGAGCGCGAAAATCTTGCATTGTGTCCTGTATAAAGCTCGGCTTGATGCCAAAGATAACCTTATGCAGTTTCTCGGGAATTTGCTCCGAAAAAAGGGGATTTCTTGGATGAAAGTATTGGCAATTAGAGTTCATTGTAGAATGCTAGAAAATTTTACTAACCAAAGATAGAGAGTTGGTCTTCACTATGAATATCAGTTATGTTTTTCTATTTTTTTCGTGAAAGCACTAATCTTATCTCATCAATCCGCGCCGAAACTTGCATATGTATTACGGCATATAGTATACACAGTCTGCGCATATAGGTATTTCAGGATGCTGAGATGTCTCATGCAGTATGGCTTTAGCTTAATCAAATACCCCGTCTCAATAAAAGGGCCCGGAATCCGCCCAATTTTGGGTGAAAACTTTTTCCTGAAGTCTTCTTGAACAGTTAATTCCTCTCTTTTTTATAAATACTATGGTGTCATTCACAAAGCTCGCAGCTTTGGCGTTTGCTGCCACGGCTTTAGCCGATGATGGAGTTGTTATTTATCACAAGGATGATCTTGCAGTACAAGCCTGTAAGGCCGTTTTGAAAAAAACGGTTCTTTACTTCGGTAGCAAAGATAAAGTTGGATATTGTAATGTCAAATTGCAGCAGGCATTGGGAACGATGGCTTACTGTTTGAAGCTGTTGCCTCACCAAGAAGGTGTCCATTCTTTCGTTGAGTCTTGTGCTCCTTACAACTTGACGATGGAGCAATTCGAGGATTCCTACAATAATGCCACCAAATTCTTGGTTACTAACACCACTGGCTACCCTGGTTTCAACATCAGTAAACCTTTCAACAGACCTGTGAAGGTTCCTCAAAAGAAACTTATTGGTGCCTATGACTCTACTGTTGGCCGTTGGTACAACTACAACAGAGCTAATTACTATGGTTGGGCCCTTATCGCGTACTGGATGGCTCTTATTCTTTTTGCTGGTGCCCTCAGATTGATCACTGCTATGGCCCCAAAGACCGTGAGTTCGCTCAATGGAAAATTCTCTAACGCTTACAGAAAGTATATTACCATGCCTGCTCTTGGCAGAGAAAAAGTGGTGACTCGTGGAAAATTCTTGAAGGTTATTGAGTTTGTTATCCCTACCAGAATTGAGACCATCTACCTTGTTGCTTGGTTTGCCATGGCTCTTGCTTTTAACACTGCTAACTACCATCACGATTCGCCCAACATCATTTGGACAGTCAAGTCCGCTGAAATGGGTAGAAAAATCGCCGACAGAACCGGTATCATGGTGTTGTACTTGATTCCGCAATTTGTGCTTTTCGCCGGCAGAAACAACTTCTTGCAATGGATTTCTGGTTGGTCGTTTGCTAGATTCAACCTCATCCATCAATGGATGGCCAGAATCTCGTTTATCTTGATGATGGTTCATGCCGTGGGTATGACTTACAACGGTAAGGGTATTGGTAAGTACGACACGCGTAATGCTGAGCCATTTGTGCGTTGGGGTTACGTTGCTCTTATTGCTTCAGCGATCATGCTTTTCCACTCCATGTCTATCATCAGAAAGAACAACTATGAAATGTTTGTTTTGGCTCACAATGTCATGGGTGCCATTTTTGTGGCCGGTGTGTGGCTCCACGCTAGTGACGGTAACTTCCAGCAATTTATGTATGCCACTACTGCTGTTTGGGCATTCGATAAAGTTCTTAGACTTGTGAGAATGGCCTACTTTGGTGTGAGAACTGCTGATGTTCAATTGATTGCTGGTGAGACTTTGAAGGTCAAGATCCCTAGACCTTCTTACTGGAAAACATACCCATTGTCTGTTGGATACATTTATTTCTTCAGAGCTTCTTGTTTCTGGCAATCGCACCCATTCACTATTGTCGACTCTGTGGTTGAGAAGAACGTCATTTCTTTCTACATCAAGGTGAAGGGTGGTATGTCCAATCAGCTCTACCAATACTTGAGCAAACAACCTGACCAAAGAGCCTCGATCAAGTGTTCAGTCGAGGGTCCATATGGCCCAAGCCCTTCGTTGCAACATTACGATTCTGTGTCTTATCTTTCTGGAGGAAATGGTGTTCCAGGCCCATTCCACAGCGCCACCCATCTTGCTAAGAAGGGTACTGGTCAAAAATTGAAGCTTTACTGGGTTATTCGTCACTGGAAGACCATTGAATGGTTCTACGAGGAGCTTATGAGCTTGCAAGGTCTTAACGTTGAGCCAATTGTTTACGTTACACAATTTGACACGCCTTTGGACGAGTCCTTCATTGAGAAGTTCACCGAAGGCGAGGAATCTTCTGATGCCAAGAGCTCGGAGAAGGATTCTGGAAACGAGACTGAGAAGGAAATCAACCAAGAGCATGCTGCCCGTGTTATGTCGAAGTTGCACTTTGTCGAGTTCAGAGCCGGCAGACCAGATCTTGATGCTATTGTGAAAACCGACATTGCCGAATCTACTGGTTCCATTGCTTTTGTGGCCTGCGGTCACGATCTGTTTGTGGACAAGTCCAGAAAAACCGTGATTAACAACTTGGAGAACGGCAAGCGTGTTGACTTCCACGACACCATGCAAGTGTGGTAATTTTATACTCGAGAATTAACTTATAAGTAATACAAAGGAAATTATAGGTTCAGTGTAAAAAGATACGACGGGATAGTTTATACTTGCCCAAATACGCTCAAATCCTGGAATACGTGGAATTGATGGGGAATCTACTATGTAATCTTGAAATCATGATTGTTTTTTTAAGGTGCATTTGCGAGCGGGAATTTTATGGAGGAAGTTATCAGGAAAATATCATGAAAATTTGTGAAATTTCCAAATGATCCGAGCGGGAAGTAATTTTACCAAAAACTTCAGACACACTCAGCCACCCTCGGCTTATGATATCTTTCCCACGATTTACTTCATTCAATAATGACAGATGCGAGATCTTGATGGATGATGAAGAAATTGAGCACGGGGATTACACGCCTTTTCCGCTTGTTCTCTAAAATTTTTTTTTTCGAAGTCCCAGCAATTTATTGCCAGATAGACTTGAAAAAAATTTCCCGGAACAGTTTTGCGCTCAGACATCGAACCTTTAAATTGCGAAGCTTACCACTTTACAGAATATAGGGTGTCCTCGTGGTTGGAGCTACATTTTGTATCGCAATTTTTATTTTTAGTCTTACTTTTTCACTTGTCGTCTTGAAAGGCCAGGATCAAGTATTAGCCAATCAGACTCGGACTTTTAAAACTGTGCCCCCCACTTTCAGGTACGTAAGTACAATTAAATTCTTGGCAACACTAGTCTAGCAGTAAACGCGAGCTTAACAGTTCGTTCTGGAATTATACTCTACTCATAAAAAATCAAACCAAGATGGAGATTTTATTTATGAAAGTTTTAGATGCTCATCATTCTTTTCACTCTGAAATCTTTATAAATAATCGAACCTTCGTCCTTTATTGAATATGAGAGCACGTGGTCTAGGGGGTAATGTAAGGAACAATTTTTCCATTCTTTTGGCATTGCCAAGAATAAAAACTGGTGTCGGATAAACTTTTTTTTCTTGGTTCCGGAAAAACACAAAGTTAGATAAAATAGATAAAAAATGTTAAAAACAAAATCTGATTTTCTAGACTGATTTTTTGCACCTGGTCCGATGTTTGGCTTAACAAGTTAGAAATATGATCTTCAATACTACACTCTCATACAAACTAAATCACACACAGTGTTTGAATTTTTGAGGCACTCTTTGTATTCAGAAAAACTGATAGCAAGATATTTTCCCCCCCACTCGGAGTTTAGAGATATCCCGAGCAATTGGCGAATCTAATGCCCAAGCGGCAATTTTTACCGGCTCGAGGACTCGCCCGCCCGCTCGCGCCTTGCTTTGCTTGCCACTTGTTCAACATAAATTATTTAGAACTTATAATAGTTGAAAGTATTTTTTTATAGTTATAAAGCGTGTATAGATCTAAATTTCCTTGTCATCGTTCTCGATTCTCGTGACATTTTCTCAATTTCAAGGAATCTATTAAGTGATAAAACCTTTCGCTTCAAAACCTATTCTCAGAAGAGAACGCTTCTTCATGCACAAGCCTTGATTGGTTGGAGCACAATGCCCAGAAATTATGCTTAGTTGGCACAGGAATGGCTTGTCTGATGGTTGAGATAAATGGTTTTTTGATAAATCATTGTAGACCTAGATTTATGAGTGGAAGCTAAATTTTCGATTTCTGTAAAACCCAAACCCATAAATTAGGTGGCAGAATTACTATAGGCCAGGCAAGTTGATTCTGCACAAGATTTACTTGGAAAAGACGTGTTTATTTGTACATTTCCTCAAATTTAAGTGATGCCCGCTCATGCAAAGGAAACTCATTTAGCCGATTTGATGCAGTCTTAATAAGATCCATCCAGGCCTTTCAGCTTATAAATAGATGGACTAATTCCCTTGTAAATGATATTTGTATCCCAAATTTTTGGTTTTATCACCTATAACTTCATCATGTTATTGTTTTATAAGCTTTATGCTTTATTATTGGCTGCCACGGTGATGGCGGGTCCAGGAGTCGTGATTTACCGCAAAAAAGACCTTGCCTTAACTGCTTGCGAGGGTTTATTGAAGAAAAACGTACTTTTCTTCGGGAAAAAAGATACCGTTGGATACTGCAATGTGCGCTTACAACAAGCTTTGGGATCTATGGCTCATTGCTTGAAACTGATGCCTACAGATGTGGGCGTGGAAGCCTTTATTGAGTCTTGCGCACCTTATAACTTGACAATCAAGCAGTTTGATGATGCATACAATAATGCCACCAAGTATTTGGTGAAAAATACTACTGGCTATCCCGGTTTTAACATCACAAAACCTTTCAATCTCCCTGTGAAGTTAAATCAGAAAAAACTTAATGGTGCTTATGACTCTGTTATTGGACGGTACTACAATTACAATCGGGCCAATTATTACGGGTGGGCACTTATGATCTACTGGTTTGTTCTTATTCTATTTGCTGGAGTTGTTAGATTGGTACGTGCTATTGCACCTAAGGCTGTGAACTCTTTTAATGGCAAATTCTCTAACACTTACAGAAAATATATTACCATGCCTGCTCTCGGCAGACAGAAAGTGGTGACTCGTGGAAGATTCTTGAAGATTCTTGAATTTGTTATCCCTACCAGAATCGAGACGATTTATCTTGTTGTATGGTTTGCCATGGCTCTTGCTTTCAATACCGCAAATTTCCATCATGATACCCCGAACTACTATTGGAAAACTAGGGCAGCAGAAATGGGCAGAAAAGTAGGCGACAGATCCGGTATTATTGTTTTATACGTGATCCCCCAAATGGTGCTTTTCGCAGGAAGAAACAACTTTTTGCAGTGGATTTCCGGTTGGCCTTATGCTAGGTTCAATACTATTCATAAGTGGATGGCGAGACTCACTTTTATCTTATCGATGGTACATACCGTGGGGTTGATTATCAACGGAATTGGTGTGGGAAAGTATTATGACCGTAACTCAAGAGGGTATATTCGTTGGGGATGGGTGTCTACTATTGCTTCCCTTATTTTGTGTATTCATTCCTTATCGTTGATTAGAAAACACTATTACGAGTTGTTTGTGTTGTCTCACAATGTGTTGGCTGCTCTTTTCATCGCCGGTGTATGGATCCACGTGGAAGAAGTGAATTTCCAGCAGATGATGTATGCCACCACTGCCGTTTGGGCCTTAGATAAGCTTGTTCGGATTTTGAGAATGTCTTATTTTGGTATTAGAACTGCGGATGTTCAATTGATTGCCGGAGAAACCTTGAGAGTGAAAGTTCCCAGACCTTCCATTTGGAACCCGTACCCTTTGTCGTTTGGATACATATATTTTTTCAAAAAGTCTTGTTTTTGGCAGTCTCACCCTTTTACAATCGTTGATTCAGTTGTGGAAAAGAATGTGCTCTCGTTTTATATTAAGGTGAAAGGCGGTATGTCTAATCAACTTTATCAATATTTGAGCAAACAGCCTGACCAGAGAGCCTCTATTAAATGTTCTGTTGAGGGACCATATGGCCCCAATTCGTCTTTGCAGCACTATCAAACAGTTTCATATCTTTCTGGAGGTAACGGTATTCCTGGTCCATTCTATAGTGCCACGCATCTTGCTAAGAAAGGAACCGGCCAAAAATTGAAGCTTTATTGGGTGATTCGTCACTGGAAGACTATTGAATGGTTTTACGAAGAATTGAAGACTTTGGAAGGACTTAAAGTTGAGACAGTTGTATACGTGACACAGTTTAATACGCCTTTGGACGAATCTTTTATTGAAAGATTCGAGCATGGTGAAGATTCTTTGGACGGAAAGAGTTGGGGAAAAAACTCTGACAGCGAAGTAGAGAAAGAAATAAATGAGGAGAATGCGGCACGCTTGATGTCAAGATTACCATTTATTGAATTCAGAGCAGGCAGACCAGATCTTGAGTCTATAATCAAGACCGATATTACCGAATCTCAGGGAGCCACTGCGTTTGTGGCATGTGGTCATGATGTTTTTGTTGACCAAACCAGAAAACACGTGGTTAATAATTTGGAAAACGGGAAGCGGGTGGACTTTTACGACACCATGCAAGTGTGGTGATTTCTATTCAAAGAAAAAGAGAAAAAGAGAGAGTAAAAATGAAGATATTTGTATTTATTTATGCAATGAGACGCGTATGGATTAATCGTTTATAGAATAGGGGAAGTAGACGCGGTCGAGAGGTGAAGCCTGGTTTATCTGCAACTATGGGTCACCAGTGTTCAGGAATGTCAATCAACCAGAATATTCCATACTCGGAATTTTTTATAAAACTTTTCGTGAAGTATAAACAAGGTAATCATAAAAAGAAAGAACGATCGAAAAATTATCAAAATCCTTAGAACGATAATTTATCTCTTATAAATAAGTCGATACCCGGGCCAGAGCGAATTTCTCGCGTGGTAATCCAGTGGCCTAATCTGGGAATATCGCACACACGCCAGTGGGACTTGATGCCAGAAAAAATCGGATTCATCACAGAAAAGTCCGAATGAGTTGCGCCTGCGAGTTACTCAAAAAGCCAGAAATTTATACAAACTAGAAGAATCAGAATAAATTATACTACCAAATAAAGAAATTATTCCCTTATATTTCCTATTATCAGTCATATTCTTGACACGGAAACGGGGGGTGTAGTCGCTTGCCTGCATATAAACCCAACTCACCACGCCTTGAACCTGAACTTATTGTTCATGCGTCGCGTTCACAGATTTGGCGACGAGACGAAAACTCAGAATAGGAGAGAGAAAACGAAAGTTGTCACGAAAGAAATTTAGATTGTTTATGAGAGAATTTCAGAGAAATAAGGATGGTTTCTAAATGCAGGATTCTCGGTTTAAATAGCCTGTTTTTTAAAAAGAACTCAATTAACTTTAATCGTAATACAAAACTTGTCTAGACCCGGGGTTACATGTAACTATCGCAAAGTGGACGCGCGTGTGCGAGGCGTGAGCGAAAACAAAAATAAACCTTTTTGATCAAAGAAGCAAAAAAAAAAAAAAAAAAAAAAAAAATTGTGGGAAAAAGCGCGGGATCCCGACCGCGTTTCGGGTTCTCTGCAGGATCAGAAGCCTTTGCCGGTCCCGTCTTGAGATCGAAATCATCACCTTCAGATTGAAGAAAATACGTGAGATCCACCGCTTTAAACGTACGAAGAAAGGCTCTTTTTTTGTTTTTGTTTTTGTTTTTTTCTCCCTGCTGATCCAACTTACTTTACATTCGCTTACATTATCATACATCGGCTCAACTAGCCTTTTGGATCTTCTGGAAAAAAAATAAAAAACCTTGCCTGTTTTATTTTTAACTTGAGTTTTTTTCCCACGGAAAAACCACACGGATTTAGACCACTCAAATCTCCCTTTGGATCGATTTTGGATTACAAGTGACGAGAGCCGCTGATTTTCAAGAAATTTTTCTATTGAATTTTTGACTATCTTGTTTTTTTTTATTGTTGTATTTCACACTCACAGTCAGAGACTTCAGCTGCCGAGTCAAACCAGATCCATACGGTGAAACAAACAACTGGATTTGAAAAAAAAAAAAAAAGAAAGAAAAAAGAGTAACGGAAAAGAAATCAAATCAAAGAGATTTACAGACAAAAAAAAACATCCAGTATATATTCTCAAAGATGCATGTCGCAACGCCAACACTACAAGAAAGAGCTGCTGATACCACAACTGCACAGTCTTCAGCAACATCTTCATTTTCGTGCTCGGGCAAAAACGCCAGCAACTCTCAGTGCGAGAAGCCGGCCTCAAGCAATGGACTCGAGATCGGATTGGGAGTGGGAATCCCGGTGTTCCTCATTCTCTGTGTGTTGAGTTTATTTATGTTTAAAAACTATCGTAAGGAAAAGAAAGAGGCCATGGAACATGACCCTGATTTCGACGAAACAGGAGATGCCACTGCGTTACCCGATTTCCCCGCCTTTTCGAAAGAGGATCCTTTCCATAATCGTGCGTCAGTGAACATGCTTGGGGCTAATGGAGGATACCCAATGATGCATTTACCTCAAAACCGACTGGCTAATGATTTGGGCTCGATTTCTTCTCGCAAGGGACCAGAAGACGGAGCGCACGTTGACGCGTTTGTGTTGCCATATCAGAACCAGCTAGGCTCAAAGGCATCTCTCCATGAATTTGCAAGGTCGCTGACCGATATGCGCTTTTATCATCAAAGACGCGACTCCGATTATCTGACGTTCACCGGCGCAGTCCTGACGGGGAAAACGTCGCCGGTGAAGCCTGCTTCCGTAAGCCAAACGCAAGCCAAAACCGGCTCCATCGGGCCTCGTATGATGGTCTCAGATTATTCGCAGTTGCCCAACAAATCCACCCCGCTGTTGGCACAAGATGTTTTCTATAATGCTAAAGATACGTCGGAGGAGAAGTCCGATACGTCCAAAACGTCCCCCAGCCTGGGAAGCCAGTTTGGCGTCGAGTACGAAAACGAAAACGAAAATTCCCGTGGCTTGGCCATCAATACCACATTGCCCAGTTCAAAGAAAAACTATAGACTTTCGCAGCATTTGGAATCCATGCCAGTTAAAACAGTGCAACCAGATTCCGATTTGGAAAGTGTGGAGGATGTTGAGAGTTCCGATGGCGAAGACGAAGACGAAAAAAACGCCGATCTTAGTCATGCAAACACCGTGCCCAGTTTTGATGTGCTGTCTCCCTTTGAAGATAAACATGCAGCAAATACTGATTCGGCGCCGATTAAAAGAGAGCCGCGGATTTCGCAGTTTGACTTGTTGAAGAATGTGAGTGACGATGAGGAAGCCGAAGATATTGATGCCACGCTGAAGAAAATGTCTGAAGAACAAGAGGAGGAATTGGCCCGCATGAAATCTGTGTACAAAGTTTATTTTGACCGGTCTAACTCCATGGCCTCACATAAGGATAAAGACGGCCAAAACGGGCAGTTCCATGCGGATGCCTCGCATCCATTGCCGCCCATTGATGTGGACCACCTTAAAGTGAATTCGGAACTTCGGGCCGATACTGCTTACGATAAGCGCAAAACAACAACATCCTCGATTTACGAGGACGGTCTTACAGTGGACCCTGCAGATGGCCACATGGTGCATCCGTATCAGCAGTTTAATGCTTCGTATCCACAGGGTCCACAGGGACAAGTGCAGCAACAATATGCGCCAAATCCTGCAAATGGTGGAGGCCAAGTGGCAAACGAAGCCCCGCTTTCGCCCGAGGATTACTTACCCTTGAAGTCGTTACCTAATGCGTCGGATATTCGTAACTCGACTCTTGAAACTTACACGCTTTATCAGCCCACATTGAAAGTCTCGTCCCCTTCCTTGCGTCAACAAAACAGTGGTTATTTTGATAATGAGATGGGCTCGCCGCATATGGGCTCACAAACTTCATTTGCCACTGCTGGCTCGCCTCGGATCGGCCACTCCGGCGAAGTTCCGCCCATGATTCGCGATCCGCAAACGTCCAATCTCGGCTCAACTCCTTCAGCGTCACAATTATCGCGAACTTCGGTGGTGATGTTGAACCCAGTGAGTGAAATCACGTCACTGCGTAAGTTTAAGCCGGCGGGCTCTTTACCCAGTGGGATGGTGCCTGGTGCAGGTTATTCCAATGATGAATTAGCCACTGGAGATGATCTTATACCGGGGAACCGTAAGAGTGCCGTGAGAAGAATGATGAACTCGAATTTCTAGATGATATAGACCAACAATACATGTATATGGTGAACGAGAAGACCAATGATCAGGGGAAGTAAAATTATTTTGAGGCCACGAAGTTGGGTATAACTCAGTAGCACACGCCCTCAATTTACTTATACGATTGGTCTGTTGAAATGATAGCCGTTCACCTATTCAAAAGTAGATTTAATCATGAGTTTTCCTTTCCTTTGCAGAAGAGGCACATGAATTGATCATTGCAGATAGAATAGAAGTATCAAGAAGTTATGAGACTCAAGATACAAAGTCTAGCACAGATTCCAGGTTATGCACCACACAGTTTAAACTTGCGTGAATGGAAAGTAGGATCCCGCTAATTACGCTGAACAAGTATATCAACTATGAACAAATTAGTAAAATGAATCTTTTGACAAAGCTTTTTCACTCACTAAAAGAATACAATTATTTGAATCCACTCAAAGATTGAAATGACACTTATGAGTTCCTGATTCTAGGACTATTAACACGAGCAAAACCCGTTGTCTCATAATCTTCCGAATGTGTCGCTTCCCTCTTTTTTTCATATATATCTCTTTTTCTTCGGTATTCGTTTATTACACATGTATTTAAGACTATCCCTATGCTTAAGCAAGGTCGTAATCGTCGATCTTGTTCTTGTATTTGAGCACGTTTCTCTTGATTTTGGACGAGTCCACCCAGGTCAAATAGTCCTCCAAGTTTCTCGTGACCAAGTATGCAGAGTCTGTAATCACGTTGGGACCCACCCGCACATGGCCCTGTTCTACAAAAGTATTGGCATCTTTAATGTTCTGGGCCATTCTCATTCTGCACATCACAACACCGATTCTTCTCCTACAAAAGGCACTGACAGTGATCTTATTTTCCAAGTCGGAGATTTTCGATTTGGTGGCCAAAATGCCCATGTTATAGAGTTTTTCCAAAAGAAGCTGCTCGTGTTTAATCCGATATGGGTCTGTGGGCTGTAGCAACGAGAGTTTGTGCGCAATTTTCCGGATTTCTCCACAGATTTTATTGTACTTGTGGTAGTCCTCTCTGTTTTGAATGTGGTATGTTGTCATCACCTGTGTATCTCTGTGGCCTTGATCCTGTTTCCAGTCAAGAAAATCCACTTTTTTAAGCAATTTCTGCTCGTGATGCTTGAGCTGTCTAACCATTATGAGTGAGTATTGGCAGTATTAGGTTTGGGGGATAATATTAAATAGAAAAATGAAATGAAATGAGAAAAAATCGTTATTTCCAAATTTCGATTGAAGCGTTTCTTTTCAAAACTGGCCTGTGGTCTTTTGCAGGTTTCGTAGATTTTCCGGAGGTTGTAGGTGCAGACTTTTGATGAGATTTGATGGAAGGTGATGAGTATGCCGGAGGGTTGAGATGAGGTGCGCACAGCCATCCGGGAACCTTAGAAGTGTTCACCAAAAGAGTGATTCTTGGATATTTTAATGTTTTAGTGTTTTTTTCTTTTTTCTAATTTATTTGATGGTTTTCTTTATTCTTACTTCAAAAATGAAGAAGTAAAAAAAATCTGAGGTGGAGAAAACACATAATAAACGGTAAATGACTTTTTTTTTATCAAAATGATGGTCCTCGCAGTCCAAACCACCACTTGTTAGTATTTTTGCCTTACAAGGAAGCGTAGTTTTCGTGTCCCAAATATTCTCCGACATATTTTTGACCAATCGCATGAGTGAAAATGGTCCAAGTTTCCAGAAAACGAAATTTGTGAATATCCATTGTTGCAAACAGTGTGGTATATGAAGTACCGAATGTGATATGGCAAGATTAAGTGGAAAAACTTACTTCCGCGATAATGTATTCATAAATTGATCTTTTTTAAAAAAAGCACGCTGGTTTCAAGCCTTTTACAAGATCGATCCAACTTTGAGTATATTGCGTAAAGTTGTAAAAACACTCTATCAGACTTAGTTTCCCTGCTGATGAGGAGTGATCGAACATTGCATTCAAGATTTCTACTGGATATTTTAGGACACTGATGGTGAATGAACAAGTAATGTCTCGACGTTTTATTGCTCAGAATAAAAAAAAGCCTTGGGTAACAGAAACATTGGCTGAACTTGTTAGTCATCTTTAATACCTATCACAGTGTTAATAACAAAACGCTTACAAAAAAACAGTCAAGGGTTGAAAAACTTAAACTATATAAAAAAACAGTGGGGGTGGGGGTTATAAACAATATAAAAAAAATTCTGGTCGAGCCGTTCTTAACAAAAAATAGGTAGAAAAACACTCAGGACACACGAGTGGGGAAGCTTGATCGAAGGTTTGGCTTCTCATAACACACGAGGATCAAAAGTTTCGGGGAAAAAGGGGCACGTTCAACAATACACACACACTTAATAATAATTGGCCCCAACCGTAAACTTTCCTCATGCCCAAACACATTGATTCAAGCACCCGCCCACGTAAAGTCGCTTAAGAACTCAAGTTCTTACGAGAGTTTTCAAAAGAGGCAGCCTCAATCTCAAGCTCAACCTCCTCTTCTTCAGGAAGATCAACGTCCAAGTCTCTAATGACTTGTTCGTCAATGTCAATGTTGCTTTCAGTCATACCGTAGTACGCAATCGAACAGATACCAAGGAAACCAGCAAGACAAGAGAACACCAAGGCAACAATACCTCTGGCAGTGAAACCAGCAGGCAAGTCCTTCTGTTGCACATTAGCACCGGTCAAGTCCAAGAAGTTGACGGCGTTTCCAGCAGCATTACCAACGGTAGAAACGTTGCTGTTCTTACACACGTTCTTCCAGTTGTCGGTCAATTGTTCCTTTTGCTGAAGCTCTTCTGGAGCCTCGATAAAGGCAACAGCCAAACCTTGGTCCAAGTGCCACTCAATGTGACAGTGGAAAAACCAAACACCTGGGTTGTCGGCTCTAAATCTCAACACAACATAGGACTGTGGGTTCACGTAAACAGTGTCTCTCACCATTGGATACTCGGGCCAAGCAGTATGGTTCTTGGGATCGTAGGAGACTGGAGGAAGCGAATCATCAACACTGGCACCTCTCTCAATCACTTGGAAAGTGTGGCCGTGCAAATGGAAAGGATGCTTACCGGTATCCTGGTTGTTCACCACAATATCAATGATATCGTTCTTGGCCAACACAATCGAGTTGGTGTTACCGTAGATGAGCGAGTTGGTGGACAAGTTACCGGAACTCAAGGCGGTGGCAAGAATTGGCACCTTGGGCACAGTGTAGGTGATATCGTTGAAAAACGCGTAGTTGACACCGTTACCCAAGTTGTTCATCATCACATCAAGGGTGACCAAGTGGTCAGACTCCTCCAAAAGCTGTTCCTCATTGTAGGTGGTCAATTCGAAATCATCGAGGTAATCGTCGATCGAGTCCACCATGTACTGAGAAGCATTGGGCGCGTTCTTGTTGTAGGTGATGTAATTGGTCGAGTTCAACTGCAAGTCATTAGGAATCACATCCAACATGGTGTCGTCAAACTTACTCATGAAGGCGTAGTTTCTGCTGGTATCGTTCTTGGTGGTAATCAAAACATCGTAACGTTGAGCAACAGTGATGTAGATCATCAGCGTGGTTTTGGGCTTGACATAGATACCATCAACGGCAACCACAGTAAACTCGTGGTCCTCCATGTACAAATATTGCGACACAAAACCACCAACATTGACGATTCTCATCAAGTACGTCTTGTTGGGCTCAACCACCCACGAGTTGTTTCTGGTGTCGTTAAACAAAAGATTCTGTGGGATAGGCTCGGCTCCAGTAGGGTTGTACAAGTTCAAGAACTTAGGAATCAAATAATCGGCGTTGTTGTGGTACCATTCACCAAGAGAAAGCGTCACCTCCTCGTCAAACTCAAAAGGGTAGCTGTCAGGCTCCTCAATAATGAAAAGACCTCTCATACCGTCTCCGTATTGGCCGGCAGTATGCGAGTGGTACCAGAAAGATCCAACTTGGTCAGCCACAGTAAAGTTGTACAACATGGTGTCTCCTGGACTAATAGGGCATTGAGTCACCATTTCAGGACCATCCATCTGCACGCTTCCGTTCTGGAACATACCGTGGAAATGCAATGTAGTGTTTCTGTCATTGAAACCATTGGTCAAGTATAAGTTAACTCTGTCGCCCTTTTTCACTCTCAAAGTGGGCAATGGCCACGAGTTGTTAAAACCAATCACAGGACGCTCAAGAGTACCGTCTGGGTTAGCCATAACCCAGGTAGTGTTGAAGTACCACGTATGGGTTTCTGAAGCAACTAAGCTCGCAAGCAAAGAGAAAAAGAGTACGGAAAATGCTCTCATTTTTCCGAGTTCCTGCAAGTTGTTCGGTTAGGTATAAAAATACAAACAAATCCCCCCTATGGAATGTAAAGAACAGGCTAAGGAAAAAAAAAGAAGAGAAAAGGGAAATTTAATTAGCTCACGGGCATGCCGGGGTTATTATATACTCGCGGAACGTGGAAATCTTTTCATGGGGGGGGGCCAGAATGCCCGAAGTCGGGTCGTGCAGCCAATGGCCGCACGCGGAACCTGCAATATTATGCATCGCCGCACCGGCATGTGGCAGAAACTGCAAGAGGTCCGCCAATCGGAACCTTTTTCACCATTTGTATGCAGCATTTATGCGGCTTGTGCATTTCAGCCAATTGATAATCAAAAGCATCAACCGGCAGCTAGAAGCATTGCGTTTCCTGTTCGCACTCGTCAGCGAAGAGCTAAAATCACTCAAATATATTTTTAGCGACGTGTCTTGAGCCCGAATGACTTCGAAATTGGGCTAAAATGATTTTAGGTCTTCCAATTTGAAATTCGCAAGATGTTGGGTATTTTGCAATAGCTTGAAAACAATATCGTTAGTTTTTGTTTCCCGAGAGCATGCCAGGTTCGGGATAATAGAGGTCCCCCCACTCTCGCACTTTTTTGGTACGATTTTTTTGATAGAGTTTATGTGCACCCGTCGCAGTGCATTAGTCCTGTATGCTCATCTGCGGCCTAGGTACGAGGTTTAGGATTTTCACGGACACTTTCACCCCAGTAGATCTTTTTCTCCTATTGATTCTGCTTATCTGAAGTGTTCTATGGAAAGCACAATCTTTAATGAGTTGAAAGTTACTAAAAAGTTTTTGACTTGAACGTTGTTTGCTTTAGGATTCTTACGTTTCTATATTGTGTCGCCAAGACCTTCGTGATGTTTCCTGCACATTCGGGTGCATGCGAGGGCCCGAAAAAAAGAGTCACCCGGGTAAATATCCTTTCCAGGTGAATAATATACATGCAATTCCAAGTTAAATGAGTGATTTTTGCGTCTTCGCTTATTTCCAAAGGGTTTATACTTCAGCTCAAGTCTATTTTTAATATTCCTACTTTTTTTTTACCTTTGTGAGGTGAAATCAGCACCATCACTGCCCAACAAGTTGGGTGATTTCCTGCATTGTGCTCTTTTCTTTTCCTTGTTTTGCCGGGATTATCCTCTCACACTGATTTTCGTCGTTGTCACTCCGACCCTATTGGATTGCTCCGACATCATGCGTGAATATACAAGAGAAATGTCAGACCATAGTCTTGTTAAAGCATAGCTTTTCTTTTCCTTTCTTTTTTTTATTTTTAAAATTCGTTTTTAGGCCTCTTTGTTTGCAGGAATTTCACCTTCTCCATGTGCCTATTTCATTTTAATTTTCGTTTTCATGACTTTGAAATCGCCGTTCGTTCTAAGCCACCGGGGTCCGAGCTCGGTGTGCACTCGTTTCTTTTCCTGATTTTTTTTTTCTTTTTCTAAGTGGACTCTGCGAGACGAACAGCGATTTTTTTTTTTTTTTCGCTCTCGCTCTCTCATTGTTACTACCCACTCCCCGCCAATGTTGGATCCTGCACAGACGTGAACGTGCGGCCTCATTTTCACTTCAGTTAGTTACCAATTCGTAGCGCAACCAAATCATAGCAATTTCTGTGTCAGCTTCGTGCGCTGCAAACTGTCGATCTTCGTGGATCTTTCGCCAGGGTAAAAGGGCAAAATAAAACAAAAATATTCAATCAAAAAAAAGTCGTCAGAGTTTACCTCTAACCTTCGAATGGCTTGTACTTAAACCATGAGCGTAGCGGTTCAGATTCGGCTGTTCTCATTCCTAGCAAAGCACAGCACATGCGTTTCTCGCAGACTGATGTCTAGTGTTCTGGGCTCGGAAAACCATTTAGGAAGCCGTCATAATTCGCGGATCACGAGTAAAATTGGCGAAGATGCTAGTAGTCTTCAGTATAAACGGCCCAGTCATCCGACCTCAGTTCCTCTCAACAAACTTTTTGCGTCCCAGTTTCCTCTTTCATTAAAAGAACTGGTGGAAGACTATGCGTACCGCAAGAACCCGCTCAAGTTCCAGCACGATTTGTTGCTGACGCTCCCATTTTTCCCTGGGCCTGATGCCACCGGCAGGCGTGGCGAAGTTGTGCAAACAACACTTCTGTCGGGAGAAAGAATCAATGAATTTGTCATTTACCCCAAATCTTTTGGTGGAAAACCGGTTTCTCCCAAGAGTGAGGAGTACCGCAACATGAACCACCTTGTTATGATCCATGGATATGGCGCTGGGCTTGGATTCTATCTTAAAAACTTCGACGCGTTACTGTCACAAGATAATTGGATAGTACATGCGATAGATCTTTTGGGATACGGATGTTCGTCAAGGCCAAAGTTTACTGCGCAATCGTTGGAGGAAGTAGAAGCGTTTTTCCATGATTCGTTCGACGAATGGCTTCAAATCCGTCAATTGCACGAGAACCCAGAAAAAAACCTTGTGTTGGCCCACTCTATGGGTGCGTATCTCTCAGCAACTTTCGGAATTCAAAGAAATACACATTTTTGTCGGAAATTACTTATGGTATCTCCCGGCGCAGTTATCAAACACCGACGCAAAGTCGAGGTGCCTGAATATTTTGCCAAGTTATGGGAGCAGAATATTTCTCCTTTTACGCTTGTGCGTAAGGCCGGACCTCTTGGCTCAAAACTTGTTAGCATGTGGTCTTATCGGCGGTTTGCCAAACTTCCGCTGCAGGAAAAGCTGCTTTTGCACAAATATGCATACGGCATTTTCCAGAGCCCTGGATCTGGGGAATATATGCTAAATTTTTTGCTAGCACCGGGCGCAGATGCTAGGCACCCTTTAATTGAAAGGGGCATCGAAAAACTTCAGTGCAAATTGCTCTGGTGTTATGGCAAAGAGGACTGGATGGACAAAAAAGGCGGCGAGCTTTGTTCGCAAAAAATTAACGTTGCTGCAAATGACACAATGAAAAGCACCACGTGCGAGGTTGAAAATGCCGGCCACCATATCTACCTCGATAATATTGAACGATTCAACAGCTTAGTTTTGGATGAAATGACGGCGTTTTAGGCGCCGAAAACCGGTTCTTCGGATTCTCCTTCAAATCCATCGATGATCACTCGCATTGATATGGGGAGGCGCAGATCAGTGATTACGATTTCTTCGCCGACACCCAATAGACTGGCAAGTTTTTCGGCCAAATTTGGCGCGGTTTGCTCTTGTAGAGATGGCGGCAGCGACATGTATATATTCTTAGCTCCCGTGGCTAGCGACGGATTTTTAAGCATGAACTCTTGGCCTGTTTGAAGATATTCAATGAAATTGGCAACTGTCCACCACTTTTTAGCCCTGATGCGCTTGATTCCTGTACCACAAACAGGACAGCTGGGTTTTTTCGAATGTGCGTAGGTGTATGTAAAAATAGAGTCGTCTCCTGAATACATCATGTAATTATCCAACACTGGATTTGCAGTAGTGACGAGCTTAAACACTTCATTCGAGCAAGCAGCGGCAATAATGGCATTTGTAGATGCAATAGCCGGTACGATATTCTTCACCACGCCCAAAGTAAGGCTGCGTGAGACGTTTTCAATGCCGAATTCAGTGGCACGAGCCTGTGCTATTGTGTACATGAGATCCACGTCTTCCGGAATATCTGCATCAAATTTGCGGCCCGGAAATCTGCGTGGCCACTCGAGCTGGCTCGCCCATTCCACACAGTGTTCAGGAAGCCTTGGTGTATTGGCAATAGTGCACACGGGATACGTGGCTTTGGCCGAAAGCATGTCTAAGGAACATTCATAACAGGAAGTAAGAGTGGGCAAAATGACTCTTGCTTGGCCCCGAAAACCCTCACTTCCACCATCCACCAACGGGATCAATCCGCCTAATTCCGTATCCACAAACCCCACCAAAAGTGCGTTGATCCACCGGCGTGCTTCGATATCGTCAAGACCACAAACAACCACTGAAAATTGGCGGTAAAAATCCGGAGCCAAGTCCTGGATCCGGCAGAAATGCGGCGTGATTTCAAGCTGTGGATCGCCGATTTTCGTGCTTACGCATTTAGCCGCCACCTGTGCTTTTGGTTCCCCGATATCTCGGCGCCTAAAAAGAAACTGACGGTTGAGATTAGTCAAGTCTACCGTATCCATGTCAATCACGTCGATTTTCTTGAAACCGGTGAGTGCCAAGTTTTTGAGAATTTCACAGCCCAATCCCCCAGCGCCAATTAGAAGAACGCGGGCATTTGTAAGTGTAGACATCGCATCTGTGCCATTATATTCTTGAGGAACCTCATTAAATGGGCCTGCTACAGAAAGTAATGGTACAATTGACGAAAGATTGCGGGCCATAGCTGATTTTATTCTTCTCTCTTGTTTTAATTATCTTTTTTATTTTTCTTTTGAAGAAGTTCGTTTCCAGTAATAGAAAAAAGATCAATTTTGCTTCTAAGAGAGAAATTTCCCGGGCCAAGGTTTATATGAATGAAAGATTCTGGTGATAAAACTGAATTGTTAGTGCACTGGATCAAGCCGCTGCATGGCGTAGGTGCAGGAATCATGAGGTTTGGTGCACTCCCCCAGCTTCACTAAGTGGAGCTTATCTGTATCGATCTTTTGCTGAGAGCCGGAGACACAATCAGTTGTCTTATATATAATGTAACTCGCCCTTGTGTTTTTTCTTTGACATTCTATGTCTTTATGATCTTAGTAATAATTGAAAATGAAACTATTAAAAGCTTCTACTTATTCTGTGCCGTGTTAGTGCCTTTCTATTTAGTCTTATTAACCCGGCAAGCTCACATCATAGATTTTCCGAAAATTTCAGAGCCTAAGCCAAACTTAATAAAAAAAAGAAACAAACAAACAAACAAACAAAAAAGGAAGAAAGGAGTCTCCCAATAATTTTTATTTTGCGTGTGGAATTAGACCCTCTTTGCAAGTTACTGTAGGGGATTTGAAACCGCGCCATTCATACTGAAAAAAATAAATGGCCTACTGATTATACTATGCTGGCATGCCAGAAAAATATGGTTTTCTTATTAAACAGACAGTTCGCTGTTTTTCTAACCGTGCTCTTACTCGCCACTATTCTTCTTCCTTAAACTTAAAGAACACTGATGATTTGGCAAACAAGACTTGTTTTTGCGCTTATGAAGCAGGCATTCAGAAGCGCCCCTAAGGGATTCTCTAAATTTCCTCCTTTTTGGTCTTTTTCAGGCTTGGAAGATAAAAACGACTCTCTATTTCCAAACTTATCTCTCTTGCACCAGCAAGTTCCTCTCAGCACAGAAACTCTGTTTCTGTCTGGTTCCCTCATCTCTTTTCCTTTGGATTTCTCTTTCGCCTATTCTTTCACCTATTCTTTCGACCCTTTGGCAGTATACCCTGGTTCAGTAGCCACGATTTTTGCAGCACAAGGCCAAAGCGACACCACAACAGAAACCACCAAGCTCTCCTCTACCTCTAGAATCTCTAACAAGAACTACGGCGAGGAAATCACTGAGTGTAAGATTATTTCTCCTTCAACCCCTGATCTTCCTCTTGCACAGTCTTTTGCAGCCACCTCCGACGTTTCTCTTTCTAATGTAGGCTCCTATTTTGACGCTGGGAAATCTTTCAAGGCAAACAATTTGAGTGAAAAAGTGATAGAAAATCCCGACTCCTGGAGAAAGATATCCATTCCTTACATAGCTTCAGAAACCGGGGCAAATACTGATTGGCAAACTCAGAAGAAAAGACACGAAAACAAGAACAAGAATTCTCTGAAGAATGTCAAGTCGTCTAATATGGCTCCGGCGAACGGCAGTACCCTCAAAAATCCGTTTTCAGTCTTAATGGGACTTGAAGCGGATCTTGAAGTTGAGCCGCAAGAAACTGAAGCAGCACCCGCTGAGCTTGAGGAAAAAGATAAGGAAGTCCCAAAAGCTGGTCATTCTTCTAAACAATTTTGTCTTTCTGAAAACGTCTTGAATCAAATATTGATGAGAGTGTTGGCCAAATCCTCCATTTTTATCTCCTTGGAGAATGCTTCTCAGAATATCTTCTCCGAACAGCCCACAAAGAAGAATATTGCTGAAACGAAAATGGATTTGATTCAAAATTTGTCATCCGAAACTCTCACTAGGCACTATATGGAACATCCAAACAGATTGAGAAAGAAGGAGCCTTGGAGATTTTCCACTTACCCTTACAAATTCCGAATTAGTTCTTCTGGATCCAATTCTCCATTCAAAGTCAAGATGTTTTCTCGGCCCCCAAATCCTGCTTTGAATAAAGAGTTGAAGGCCTGTTCTATCAAGGAGTTTGTGGCTGATCCTGCTCAAACTTGCGGGGGATAGAAGATTATCTCAAAAGAAATATATATCTAATGAGTCCATCAATACAAGAAAAAGAAAAAGAAAATTGCTGTCGCTTGGAACATAACGAACTCCCGTTGGCGCTATATTTCAGAAGGCCGGGGTTTCAATGGTGAAGAAACATTAGAATAAGTTTAATGCTGACTTCAAGAGCAAACAATTTTTGATACATTTTGAAGCAAAAAAACTACAACCAAAACTTTATCAACCATCCAAATTCCAGGGTATTCTCATCTACAGATATAATTTTTTAACAATAAATATATTTGAATATAAGGTCAAACATGTACTGGCTTTCAGCATTCGTTTGATCACACTTGCTGTACCTCCTAAGAGGCTTCAGATGTCTGGATTTCGGTACATGCCTTTATGTGTAAAAGAAAAATGCTACTACCGTGAAAGAATTGAAAGCTTGTGCTGTTGGTACTGACATGCAATAGGGAGGGTTACTGCTCATAATAAAATAAGCAATTACAAATTCAACTTCATGAAGAAATAGTATCGTTCTCTTTCTCAGCAGCATCTCCAGCTGTCCGATGAAGTCTCTTTGATGCAGGTCTTTGTGAAGGCGGCATTCCAAGAGGGCGTTTACCAATGGGTGCACCTGGAGCAAGTGCTGAGCCAGCTCCCAGGTTAGCGTTTATCTGGCTGGGGGTGTGAACCGTCGGAATATCTGCCCGACGAATCTTGGTCGATTTCGAAGGGTCCACCGTGCGTTTGACACTATTTGCAATGAACTTGTGGTCGTAGACTGGAATGGCGTTTTGGTAGGATGCTTTCTGGACATCCAATGCTTTCTTCGAGCTAGTGAAGAATACCTGGCCTGGTGTGGGCTCGGGATCCTTCGGGGTAGAATCTACTGTAGTTTCAGGGGTTGCAGCTGCAGGTTTGCTGAGGTGATCTAAGTCGATATCCTCTTGAAGCTCATTGATTTCTGCTTCAACGGGCATATCGTCGCTAAACAAGAACAGATCATCCAAGTCCTGAAGCTCATTTACTTGTGAGAGTGTCAAACCGTTCCCTGGGATTGGAACAGCTTGAGGTGCGCCCATTGGTTCTCCGACGGATGTATGCACCAGAGCATTGGCTGACATATTTTTGTTGCCATTAAGCTGTTGCGGTATGCTTGTGTTCAATTTGGGGGGCTGGTTGATATCAGAAGTAGTGCTTGCCGTTTGCGGCGCTGTATTTATATTCGAATTATTAGAGCCAGTGGGAGAGACTGTCGCTGTGGCTGCTGCATCAGCTCTTTTCTGCCGATCGACTTCACGCTTTACAATGAGAGGGTCGCGGTGGAAATCATCCCAGTCCAACTCGAGGGCCGGGAGTTTGACCTTTTGCATTTTGGCCACGATACCTTTATCGTAAAGACAATTACCCAAAACATTGCCAAAACACCGAAGACACCGCTTGAGCGCATCTGTGAAAGCCTCCTTCTTGCACTTTTCAAATGCCATCGCTTTATTTTTGGCATTGTCGATGTTGCCGTATCCAAAATCCTCATGAAACGTGCCATCGCGTATCGTGATTCGCACAACCACAGAAAGTCCAAGCGACACGCGCCCCGATCCATGAGAGTCCAAGTAGTCAACCTGAACGCTGATAAGCTCGGAGCTCCAACCATTAAAACCAAAGATTTCATTGGCAAGATTGAGCGCTTTCCACCCTTCAATATAGGAGACATTCTGGCCACCGCCGCCGGGCCTGCAACTGACATATTCGGGTCCGAGAACACGATTGAGTTGTGCCTGAATACGATGAGTCTCTTCTTCAGTATACGGCCGGGTTGCTACCATGTTTGTTCGTGTTTGTGAGGCCGGTTTATGGAAATTCAGAGGCGGTGCTCGAGGCGCGTTAGGCGCGTTTGGGGCTGAATGTGCGGGCCTTGGACGGGCCGGATTGGGTGGATTATTCATTTTTAGTCACCAATATGATCCCTGTTAATTATTTTTCTCTCGATAGCAAAGCTTGGAAGCTAGAAATAAGCGAGGAATCTATGGCTGTTATTTTTAAGTGTGCTTATTTAAAGAAGTAGAAGGCGTTTGGGCTTTTTTTTCGGGGTTTAAAGTGTGCGCGTTTGGCAGGAGGAGGAAGGAGTGCACGCGTCACTCGCACGATGGCGCTGCTGCTGCTGCAAGTTTGCCTGGGGGCCACAAAAGTGCGGGGCCGGTTGTTTAATTACGAGCGCCGTGCTGCAAAAACGTAAATTTTTTGAAGGAAGTTTTTGTGGGAATATGCCCCATATTTATAGTTTTTTGGAATAAGCCTCTCATTCTTTGTATTTGTAAACATTTCTGGAAAATTTCTTTGCGTTTACAACAAATAAAGTATTCGACCAAGGGTCTTGGTAAGTCTCCGCCAACGGATCCCGGCCTAGCTTATTGTTCCACGGAATTTTTCGAAAGACCTATTAGCCCGAGAAAAATAAAAAATAAAAAAGCAGAGAGAGTTATAAAATCCCATTTAAAGAAATTTTATAGATTAATTTGACTACAGATAATGAAAAGATACGTCAAATTTCTGATTCATGAGTTTTGTCTTCTAAACCGCCTGCTCTCTCAATTAAGAGAGCCAGGTTACAGTGCGCGTTTCTGAGCTCTAGGCATGATAGAAAGTGTTTACTTAAATGATCGCTTTTCTTGCGTTCTTTCTTTTGTTTCATTTAAATAAATTTCACGTGAAAAATAATTCTCCATATTTCGGTTATGCACTAAATCATGGCTGGCCTGGGAAATGGAGATTTGACGGAAGAAGTGGCTATTCGACGTAAGTCGGCTGCCCAGAAAGATAACAATCATATACTCCGACAGCAGCAGATCATATCATACAAGACAGCGATGCTGAAGGAGGCACGTGCGGAGCGAAGCAGGCTACGACAAGTCCAGTTTCAGGATCTGAAAAGCGGGGAGAATCTGGGTGAGGAAAGCGGGACCACTTCTCCCAAAAAACGCAAGAAGGTGGACTTCAACTTGAAAACAGGGGATGCTGTGAATTTGCCAAATTTACCGAAAACTTTGGTAAGAAAAACGCGGTCCATGAAATAAGAAATTAATGTCTTTTTATCCTTTGGCTTGACTTTGAAGAAAGTGAAGCAACTTTAAGAAACATAATCTGTGATGATATGATATGCGATGTTTCAACAAAGCCATAAGCAACATCCACTATTGACTGAACTTGCCGCTGGAAGGTATGGGTCTCAGTGCTTTGAAGTCATAGCTATTTATTGGCTGTAAAATAAGAGTTTTTAGCTGCTTGAAGCATGCCTGCTCATCTATTTAATTCGTTTAATGTACACTATACCCTAGGATTTTGGACTACTAGAGAGACGAAGAGATCTCATATGTGGAGAGGAAAAGCCTGAGACCAAATCACAAACTTTCTTATGAATCATCGATCGCTAAAAGATGTATATTAATACGTTTTATATATGTTTATTGTGAATTGCTCTTACCCTATGTTCTAGGGCCAGTCTCGACCAAATACACCAGCAATACTCTACACGTCCAAGGACGAAATCAAGGTGATATTATCGCCTTTTAACAAAATCCTTCCCAACTCCTCTTTCGATCCATTAACCGTTGAGATTTCTACTGCATCATCAATCACAATATTCATAAACTCATCAAATCCCCGAACTTTACCCTGGATTCTCAGTTGTGTTTGTTCATAGAGCCAGATCGTTACTAGCGACTGCTGCTGCAAATATTTAAAAATCAAGTTGATGGGCGGAAGCACTGCTTTCTTGCTTTTGACTGTGGACATTTGTGATTTTTATGTGAGGCTTTGATAGGATAATGTGTCTGAAAAACTTCGATGTATAGTGTGGAACGATTAGGGAATTGTGAAATGATGCTTCGTATGGAAATAAATACGTAATTTCTTATCAAAAGAAAAGAAATAATATTATTGTAGTGGGCTGCGTGATTTATCGATGCAAGTTGTGATAAACGTTTGTATGAAGTTTCCGATGCTATCGATGTTTTCAATCTCTTAAGTGCGGGCCTGCTGCGAAAAAGATGGGGCAACGAATTGAAGGAAGGTGATGAAATTTACATGATGTATGTGCGATTTCTTCAGTGAAAATCGGGACTTTTTAGGGGAAAAAAGAAGACAGTGTACATACTTTGTGTTTATTCTTTTCTTTTCATTTATGTGAATGTTTTTTTTTGAAATTTCGTCCAACAACTTGTGGAAGTATAGTTCTTTAGTATTTTATAATGGCACCTTAATCGCACACGCGAGAAAAGATTCCAATTATGAATTTTTGTAATAAAGCTACAGTTGAAACCTTTTTATGAGGAATCATTCAATATAAAAAATTTCTTGATATGTTTTAGCTTTACCTACTTGCCTTATTTCCTTGAGATTTCTTTTCCTTTGTATTTCGGTTGTGGTATTTTAAAAAGCGCACAAGACTTTTTGGAAAAGTTGAGGAAAATATTGTTAACGATTTCCAAAACTACCGAATAAAAACAAACAAAACACACAGAAAACAGAAAACAGGGGCAACTACATATATACTTATTTCTTCTTAAAAAGAGGTTTTCGAGAGAAAAATAAATATTCAAGGTGAAACAATAAAGTGAAATAAATCGCTTCTTCTGGCTTTCCTCGAAAAAGAAAAAAAAAGATTATGCTCAGCGACGTTTGCAACGTGCATCGGAAGACTCGGCTCAAATATATCAAGGCCCAAAAAAGAAAAAAGTAAATGCCTAATGATATTCCTCAAAGTGAAGCAAATAACGGAAACTAAGTATCATTGAAGAGGAAAAAAAGAAAAAAAACTACAGTAATTCAAAATTGCGTAATTTTGTTTTTTTTTCCAGAAAATATAATTGGAATATTGACTACTCCCAAAATCTATCGGAGTGGCACATTGCCCCACCGAAAAATTTCTCTCTGCCAGGACCGAACGGCGCAGACCCGGGGCCAAGCTCCAGTTACGCACTGCCAATTGCGCCCTGTGCTGGACCTGCCGTGGCCCCAAAACGAGCGTGAGGCAGGGCCTTTTTTCTAACAATTTTTTGTTTTTTTTCGCGCGAAATAAAATTGCGGCAGAACGTTTTCCCCCTTCCTCGAACAAACAAAGAGCAAAATACACACCCACCAGTCTCCAGAGATCCTCACACGCAACCCACCTTTTCTTCTTTACCGGTTGAACAGATTGCATCAATCACACGCAAAAAAACTTCGAGCAACACTGAAAAAGTACAACCAACGGAACTTGAAGAAAACAAGATTTTTTTTTTCGTTACCAAGATACTATTCGGAAAAGAGGAAGCAAAGAAGAAAAAAAACAAACCTTAAAAAATATAAAACGAGTTGAACTAATACAGCTCTTCGTCCTCTCACCTTTCCGCGTTCTTTATTTTTTTTTAAAAGCTCCAACAATGATTATTTCTAAACGATCACACTTGATTAAGCTGGAAAAGGAAAAACCACTTTTGCCGCTCATCGATGAGTTATGTGCGTGTGACCATGCGCAATTACCCCGCATGCTCCAGGCACATTTGCAATGGCCGTGGCCCAAGGGCAATTTGTTGCATTGGGTAAGGGTGTTGAATCTTTTTGACGACATTTTCGAGAAGCAAATCGCCAAGTACGGGATGGGCGACACAAACCCAAAGTTGCGTGATCTAGCCGCCGAGGACGCGGCGCTTTTGGAGTCGTGTTTGCGCTTCACAAAGATGCTTTTGGATCACTGCACGAACCGCAGCATTTACGCTAGCATTGAGCGCGTGTTTCTGTTGATTTGCACGCCCAACATCGACGTCAAGCTTGCCGCCTTGGATGTGGCACTTTGCCTTGGTGAACGGTACGTGCACGGCAGTCAGCACAAGAAGTTTAGTGCCCCGAAAACTGTCAGACTAAGGCTCCTTGAAACGGCAAAATCGTTCCCTCCTGCCGTCCCCGCCAGCTTCATCCAGAGCCGCCAGGAACAAGGCGAGAAGGCGGCTAAGGCGGCTAAATCAGGGGCTAGCGCTAAGCCGCATAAGGACCATTTCAGTTGGGTCGATGCGCTTGACCAAAAACAGAAATGCCCTTCGAAATGGAAGGCGGTGCATTTCGAATACTACCGCCAACGGCCAGTAACGCCGCCAAAGGAGAAGGAAAAAAAGCCTAAAGGTAAGAAGAAACACCTGCTTCAAATGCACCTGCACCTGCATCTGCTGCTGCTGGCAAATGCTGCAGACGAAGGCCTGGCGGTATTTGATTTGTCCGAGGATCAGGTGCGCAAATCAACACTTGAACAGATTTTTGAGCGTGCAGCGGAGCAGGTCCCTGAATACACGTGGTTCCTGTTTCTGTTTTGTGCACTTAATGCAAAGGCGTTCAATACAAAATCGCCCGAACTGATGGCGTTGCGCCGCAAGCTTTTGAGGGCTAAATGTTTGGCGATTGCGTGTGTTGCATGTTTCTGCAGCTCCGACTTCACTTCGTGCCAATTGTTCGAGGTCGAGCCGTATACTTTGGGCTTTTTGATGGACTGTGTTGCCCCTGAAAATGCCGCTTTTGTGCCTCCCGACTTGTTCTATACTGCACTGAAAACAATCAGGGCGATTTCGATGAAACGGTGCTGGGGTAGTGAGCTCGTACGTCATCTTGGTGGAAATGTTAACCATGGTCTTTTGTACGAGGTGCTTCGTCATATCAATAAGCAATGTCGTAACGACAACACGGAAAATGTGTATGAAGATGGTCACAAGGTTTTTATTTCGATCTTGGGTGACTTGGTCGAGTCTAAGACGCTTGCGCCGCGGCTTGTAGCGGGCGGTTTGTTGACTGAATTAATGGCATTTATGGATCTTCGTGGGGATCATAGGTGGGTCGCGTCTGCAGTGATTCTTATACTTTCGAATCTTCTCTCGAGTTCTCCCGAGTTTGTTTCCGAGTTTGCCGATAACAATGGGTTTGGCTTATTAATCAGCACAATCAATTACGAGATAGACTTTGCGCTTGCAAATCCAGATTATGCTGGCGGTGCTCCACCAAATGTGGCTGTTTTCCATTCAATCAGCTTGAAACAGGTGAAGTACTTGCGCAACTTGCTTGATTTTGTTGCCAACTTGATTCTGTCGGACATTGGTGACCGTTTGCGCAATTTGTTTGATTCGCCCATTCTTGTTGGATTCACGAAAATTATAATGAACCCGCACGTTTTCGGGCCTGCCATTCTTGCTGCTACATTAGATGACGTCTCACAAATTATTCATAATGAGCCCACGGCATTTTCGATTTTGAATGAAGCCGGCGTGGTGGCGGCCATTTTATCCAACTACCACAACTTATTTATGCCATGGGGAGAATTGCTCATGCCGCTTTTGGAAGTTTTGGGTGCCATTTCTCTTAATAAAGAAGGTTTAAACAAGGTTATCGAATCAAACGTGCTCCATACATTCTTCCTTTCGTTCTATGACCTCGAGTTGGCAAAGGAGGCCATGAGGTCTGATATGGGCACCAATGTTGGTTGTTCTATGGATGAATTGGGAAGACACAACCCGGCATTGAGGCCTGTGATCATGAAGGAAATCAAGGGCTTGATCACTAATTTTGCCCTGCACGCAAATGACCAACTCACGTCTATTCAATTCTACTCTTCGCAGTTGGGTTCCATCTACACCAGTCCATCCGATGAAGTTGTGTCTGATGAGGAGGACCAGGGGGAGATTGATAGTTGGGAAGGTATATTCGGCTCAAACCTTGTTGATAATGTGTTTGGATTTTTAAATGGTCTTCTTCAAGATACCGGCCAATGGGGCAAAGAGGTGATCAGAGATGTGCCATTTGCAAGCTGGGAGTCGTTTTTCACCATGTCCAACATGCCATTTGATTTTACCATTTCCAATGGTGTGCTCAATTTAGTGGCAGTGCTTAAGTATCTTGATGACGAGCAACAGTCATACGGGTTTGTTGAGATTCTCGAATCGCTTTCGAGGCGCTTAGAAACCCCACGATTGAGCACGTTTCTTAGCAATGATGAAAGACAGTCATACTTCATCACCCTCGCGCACGATCCAAACGAGGCTACGATGTTGTTGAAGGAGCTCAACTGTGTTAACAACTTGCTCTTTATCTTGACAGAAATCTACTTGAACCCAAATCTGGTTTCTAATGAGTCTTATCAGGCTATGTTCACCTACCTTCAGACTGACTTGAAATTAGTTGAGAAGCTTGTTCTGGTTATACAGGTGGCAATTATGGAAGAAACTAATATCCGCTCGGTTTTGCCCGATGACGTCATGGAAAAGACCAATCCCTCGATTTTCTATGCCATCAAGTCGACAGCCATTCGTATTCTTCCACGGAAGCCACCGGCAGAAGAGCAGATTGAGGAATCGACTAGTGCTAAATTTAAAAACACGCTTCAATTGAGATTTTTGATGGACCTGATTCTGAACAGTACGGCTGTCATTCTTTCCTGTATATCCCGAAGCTGTATGCATAGAAGACAGGATTTTTTCACTGATGCTTGGAGAAGATCTACTGTTGTTGCTACCAGACAATTGGCTGCTTCATTAAGCTCAATATTGAAGGACAGACGTGAGCTTCTACAACAAAAACATCTGGAGTACATTCTACGGATCATTCATGTCATTTCATTTGTCAGCACTTATAAAGATAGGGGAAAGGAAACTCTTTCGACAGCGTTTGTCCTGTTCTTTTATCATAGCACTGATCTTGGGAAGCGGATTTTTGATGAGACTGTGTCCGCTTTCAACATGGTTTGTGAGTTACCGGAGGAAGAATTAAAGAAAGCCAAAGATCTCACTTTTATTCAAAATACTCCAGCTTCAGTTGGTTTCAACTTATTAAATTTGGCATTGTCATTCATTTCCAGACTTACATCAATCAGTCATTTAAACAAGTGTCCCATGATGAATTACTATTTTAACAAAGAGTATTGTGATGACGAGAATCAAATAATCTATGGTGTCATCACGGAGTCTGCTATCCAAGCGTGTCAACTTATTGGAAATGTGTTGGGTACAAATTCTAGGTTTTACGAACTGGGTGATTATTCGCTTTTTTCTAATTTCCCAAGCAAAATATCCGAGCTGCTTGTAAACATTGTACGCCTTTCGTGGTTAGCTGATCCAGTTGATGCATTTTTCCCAATAAGAGAAGATTGGATGACTGTTGCATTCGCCGAGGTTAAGTTCTTGGAGCAATTTTTGGGTATAGGTCCTGAAGTGGCAACTCTGCTTCTCTCACAGGCGGGCTCTATTAGGGATATAGAGATTTTATCGGATAAGGCCTTGAAGTTGGACATACCAAACTGGCCTAGCTGCCAAGAAAAGCTCAGAAACCTCGACTTTGACGAATTGTTCAAGTATGAGCCAATCACGATTCATTATGAACAAGCTCTTTCTGCAGTGATGCGGAGAGAGGAAAAGCAGATTTATTCTGTTGCATTCATTCAACTCACATCTTTTTCGAGTGGATTGAACTCTTCTGTTGCCTTGGCATTTCAAAGAAATGGGATCGATTCTCAGAATTTAAGAATCGTCTTTAGCGCCATTGAAAGCATCTCAGAGAAAGAGGCCGATCCTACGAATTCTCAAGCGGCGAATTTAATATACTTACTCGAAGACCTTATTCGGAGAGAACCTTTTGGTCAAGACAAGGCTACTGATGAAGAATACCAAGCAACGTTCAAGAAGTTCATAAACAAATTCTTGGCTGATGTGGAGAAGAACCCTAAGCTTGTTGATTCGGACTATTTTGCTGCAGGCCTCTCGTTGATGTTACCTGTTTTCAGTCAAACTCCGCCTGTGGTTTATCAAATGCTCACCACAAACTTCCCTAGCTTGCCTGAATCTGATGACTTGAGATTGAAAATCGCAAATGTTATCTTGCAATTACAACCTCTGACAAACGCCAAATCCGCCACCTTACTAGGAAGGTATATGTATTTGTTGGTTAAGCAAGATACTTTCAAGCAAAAGGTCATTCAATCTCCATTGTTAAGCTGTGTCATAAAAAGTATGAAAACTCTTCTACAATCCGCAGATAAGGAAAGCCACAAAGTTCTTCAAGATAGTATAATATTGGTGATTCGAACTTGCTTTGAAAACAAACAATTTCTTCGCAATGCGTTTTCTGCGGAGATTGTTAAAATCATGAAGAAGAATACGGGAATGAAGCGGGAATTGAATCAGATGATTTACGAGTCGCGGCCATTAATTGGCAGAGATCCTCATGTTTTTCTTGATGTGGCTTCAAGCATGGTTCGCTTAGAAACTTGTGATGAAAGTCCGTCTATGATCAGCGAAAGAGTTTACTTGTTGAGTGAGAAAGACCCGGAAAGCAAAACGAAAACTGATCCTGCAAGCTCCGATGTGGAGATGAAGGACCCTAGTGAAACGGAAGATATCAATCCACTGGGGCTCGTTAATATCCTTTTGTCCGAGTTGATGAGTGTTTCCAAGGAGGACTGGTATTCGACTCCACAGAACCAGAAGGAGGAGGAAGAGACGAAAAGAAAAGATAAGAAAAAAGACGATCTGGATTTTGACTTTTTGATGGAGAATAAGAAGTTTTCGTACATGTGTTTCCTCCTTCAGAGTCTTTGCGAATTGGTTGGCTCATATAATGGGGCCAAATTGGAGTTTATTACCTTCACCAAAAAAACGAAGAATGAAGAAACCAACAAGCCTCGTTTGACAAGTCTTAATTTTTTCATTCATCAGTTGATCCCAAGTCAACTGTTGGTGTCACTGAGTGGGCCAGAATTTCACAGACGTGAAGCAATCTCTTCGCTTGCCAAACTCACTCTTTTGGCGCTTGTTTCCACCACGGTCCAAGAAAATAATGCGGAATCGGATCCAAGAAAGGAGGATGCAGATATGGCGATTGTGCGCAAACTTATGGTCGATATCATATCTAAAATTCTTAAAGAAACAGTTCTTGAAACGTCGGACACCACGCGTGTTTATTCAAAGATTTATGACATTTTTGACTTGTGTTCATGTTTGCTTTCCACAAAGTTCCGGGAGTTATGTTACCCATTGCTCAGCAAGTCTGCCACGAAGTCGGATCAGTTTTATGTTGCATCAGCCTTCATCGACTCTCATTTGGGCAATCAGATCACCGCGGTGATTTCGAATATCGACCTCAACTTCCCAGATGTGAGCAAGGTTTACAATATCGGCTTGAAAACGGTATCCAGTCTCGCTAAGATCAAGCTAGCAAATGTGGATTTGTTCGAGTCATCTGCTGTCGGCGACAAGGATGATGAGGATATCGACGAGGATGAAGAGAGAGACGAGACTCCTGATCTTTTCCGAAACTCAACATTAGGAATGTATGATCTTGATGTTGAAAGCGAAGAGGAAGATGAGTTTTACCAAGATCCTTCTCTTGTGCCAATGTCCGGGTCCGATATCTCTGAAGACGAGTCTGATAACAGCAATGGAATGAGCTATTCCGATATGGATGACATGGATTCTGACTTGGAAGGGGGTGAACTTGTGGAGGATGACGATGACGAGGATGATGAAGATGAAGAGGGCCATGAAAGAGGCTATGAGGGCTTCGATAGTGACGATAGCCAAAATAACGTGGGCTATATTGAGGATCTAGAAATCCATTCTGCAGGTGATTCCGACTTGAACAACTCAGATGCCTCAGAATTCAATGGGTTTGATAGTGACGCTGATTCAGAAGAAGGAGCGTTTGGCGAAGGTGAAGAGGATGAAGAATTTTATGACGATGAGGATGAAATGGATTATACCGAAGCTGAACTTGAAGGCTGGGAGGAGGCATTTGCGGATCTTCCGGAACTGGGCGATTCGACTGAGAGGAATCGGTTTGGCGATACTACTGGTGAAGAAGACGACGATGGCACTCGTTATGACTTTGATTCTGAGGAAAACAGTGAGTCTGATTCTGAGGAAGCCATCCCTGAAGTCATGACTGGCCAATCCAGAACAACCCGCGAGTCAATCAACTCGTTCTTCAATGCAATTCGACCTATGGGCCAGCAAATTTTGTCATTGAATCCTTCGGGAATTCTTGCTGGAACTATCCAATTAGGCTCAAATCGTGGCAATGAAACTGCCTTCCCTCATCTTGATGCAGCTTTCCAAGCCCTTCTCAACACAGAAAGCCCAAAAAACTCGGTGGACCACATGCTCATTAGGTCCAGTGTTGAACGGTGGTCGGGCGCATTCACATTTTTCTTCCGTCTCTTTGAAACCTCTTTTCTGGAGGCTGCTCGTCTCAAGCTTAAAGATTTGATTATGGAGGAGAGTCAGGAAATCTTGAAAAAGAAAGCAGAGGAGAAGGAAAAATTGCGCCAAAAAAGACAGGAGTTGATTAACAAAAAGCGGGAAGAGGCGTTGATTAAGCGTGAGGCCGAAGAGAGAGAGCGTGAAGCTGCACGAGGTGCAGCAGATTTGCCTGACCGGGAGCCGGTGATGTTATGGATTGGCAATCGTGAAGTTGATATCAGCGGAACTGATATTGACCCAGAATTCTTTGAGGCCTTGCCTGATGACATGCGGGAAGAAGTGTTTACCCAGCATATTAGAGAACGAAGAGCAAATGCCAACAGCTCCGGTGGAGGAGTCCGTGAAATTGACCCTGACTTCCTTGATGCTCTCCCAGAACAAATCAGAAACGAGATTTTGCAACAGGAATCGATGTCAAGAAGATTTAGCAGTGACGGATTCAATTTGTTTGCGGACGATGAAGAACTTGATTCCGAGATGGACGATGATATTGATCTTGAAGACGAATTGGAAGCCGCAACAGGGGAGACACGGGAGCAAGATGCAGCGAGTGATGAGGTTGAGGAGCCTGAGAAAAAGAAGAAAAAGACCTTTTCAGTTCCTTTGGTTGACAGATCAGGCGTTGCTAGCATCATTAAGTTGCTTTTCTTGCCAAGACCCATTACCCAGCGAGAGCATATCTACCAGACCCTTGTTCAAATCTGCAACAACAAACAGACCAGGTCCGATGTTGTTAGCATGTTAGTCGCTATTGTGCATGATGGCTTGGTTAGTCAAAAAGCCTTGGAGAAGATGTTTGTTCAAATAACTTCAAAGGCGAAGAAAAGTGACCAACAGGCCGTCTCCTTGAGTTTCCCAATTGGATGTTCGCCCACATCTATTGGCGTACAGGTCATTGAAGCACTCTTGTACTTGATGGAAAAAACCCCTGCTTTAAGATTGTTCTTGTTGACGGAGCATGAAAACAACTTTCTTACAAAGAAACACTTGAAGAAGTTTAGACTCAAGAAGGCATCGCATTATGAAGAGAAATATCCCATCAATTTGCTCTTTAGAGTGTTGGAAAACCCGCTCTTGAGCGAGGAACATCTCTTCATCGACTTGCTTTCAAATGTTTTGAACTACGCGACGCGGCCTTTGATGATGTTGCGGGAGAAAAAGAAACCTATGCCGGCATCCTTTTCCACGAATTTCATTCCTGATAGAAACTTGCGCTTGTTAATCAGGATTTTGGCTTCAAACGAGTGTATCAATTCGACTTTCAGAAGCACAATTAGTTGTATGCACCATCTTTCTTTGTTGAATAATGCTCAAAATGTGTTTTCATCAGAGCTTTCTGAAAGAGCAAGTGAGCTTGGCGAGCATATCATCAAGGATCTCAAAGTTTTAACAAGCGAGTTGACGGGTCTCTCTGAAGCAGATGTGCACGATAACAAGGTGGTCAGCAAATTTACGGCGTCGAGTTCCGACCAGGCGAAGTTGCTTAGAGTATTAACTGCGTTGGATTACATGTATGAGAGCCAAAAGAGAGATCAAGAGTCCAAGAGCACGAAAGATGAAGAAGAAGTCGATAAACTTGCTGGTCTCTATAAGCATCTTCAACTAGGCACTTTGTGGACTGCTCTCAGTGACTGCTTGAGAATTTTGGAGGAAGATAGCGAACTCTCTCATATTGCCACCGCTTTGCTTCCCTTAATTGAAGCGCTTATGGTTGTTTGTAAGCACAGTAAAGTGAAGGAGCTTCCAATCAAAGATGTCATGAAGTATGAAGTGAAGAAGATTGATTTTTCGAAAGAACCTATTGAAAGTTTGTTCTTTTCTTTTACTGATGAGCACAAGAAGATCCTCAATCAAATGGTGAGGTCTAACCCTAACCTTATGAGTGGACCTTTTAGTATGTTGGTGAGAAACTCGAGGGTTTTGGAATTCGACAACAAGAGAAATTACTTCAACAGGCAGCTTCATGACGCGAAGGAAGCGAGTGCCAAGATGAGCATCAGCATTCGTCGTGACCAAGTCTTCCTTGACTCTTATAGAGCGCTATTTTTCAAGTCAGTTGAAGAATTCAGAAAGGCACATTTGGAGATCAATTTCAAGGGCGAGGCTGGAATTGACGCAGGTGGTGTTACTCGTGAGTGGTATCAGGTGTTATCGCGCCAAATGTTTAACCCTGACTATGCTTTGTTCACTCCTGTTGCGAGCGATGAAAACACTTACCATCCAAATCGTACGTCTTACATCAACCCCGAGCACTTATCTTTCTTCAAGTTCATTGGACGCACCATTGGAAAAGCCATTTATGATGGATGTTTCTTGGATTGTCACTTCAGCCGTGCTGTTTACAAAAAGATTTTGGACCGGTCGGTATCGCTTAAAGACATGGAGAATTTGGACTTGGAATATTTCAAGTCATTGATGTGGATGCTTGAAAATGACATTACTGATATCATCACTGAGGACTTCTCTGTTGAAACAGACGATTATGGCGAACACAAGATTATCGACCTTGTGCCTAACGGAAGAAATATCCCGGTGGACGAGAAGAATAAGCATGAGTATGTGAGGCTTGTGGTTGAGTACAGATTGCAAACCTCTGTTAACGAGCAGATGCAGAACTTCATTACTGGGTTCCATGAAATCATTCCACGGGATTTGGTATCAATCTTTGACGAGCAAGAACTTGAGTTGTTGATTAGCGGCTTGCCCGACATCGATGTCCAGGACTGGCAGAACAACACAAACTACAGCAATTACTCCGCTTCGTCCGAGCAAATTCAATGGTTCTGGAGAGCCGTGAAGTCGTTTGATAACGAGGAGAGAGCTAAGTTGTTACAGTTTTCGACAGGAACATCAAAGGTGCCTTTGAACGGATTCAAGGACTTAAGAGGAGCGAATGGTGTATGTAAATTCAGCATTCATCGTGACTACGGCGCAAAGGACAGGTTGCCATCGTCGCACACTTGTTTCAACCAGATCGACTTGCCCGTGTACGAATCGTACGAGACACTCCGCGGCTCGTTATTGTTGGCGCTCTCAGAAGGACATGAGGGATTCCAATTAGCATGATCCATGTGTTAATGTATTTTTTTATATGTGTGCATTTCTAAATAATTTGAGTTTCTAAAACTTCTACATTGTAGCAACACCCTTCTCAAGACTCTCAAGTCTCCATCTTGGAGGCCCAAGCTTCTAAGCCCTCGGAGTTTTCAAGCGTGGATACTAACTTGTAGTTTTCGGCACTGATTTTCTCAGCCTCCTCATTATATAAGCCACATTCGGCAATGAAATCACGAGGCTTCATGGTGATTCTGCCCTTTTTCTTAAACACATATTTTGTGATGGCAACTGCGCTAAGTTTACCGTTAGGAAGCTCGAACTTCAGCAAGATATAAAGCCATTTGTGGTCCCAAGCAAAAACATTCGACACAATCTTATAGCGTTGGAAAACCTTGATTTCCTTTTTGAAAGCACATTGAATAGTGCCTACGGGCACATATGGACAATTCCCAAGAGCCTTCCCCCGGAATTCACCAGTTTCATTTTGCCAGTACTTGAGAAAAAGCGTCTGGAACATCAGACACACAAAATGTGTTCTGGCAATGTCCAAATCAAGCAAATAGGTTGAGTTTGATTTGTGGAGGTACATGTCGATTTCTAAAGGCGAGGCATAGGTGTGATACTCCACTGCCCGGAAAATATCGAGTTTGTTCTCGCCAAACCCATAAGTGTTTTTCTTAGTACGAAGATATTGTGATTTTTTCAACACGAGGTGTTTGAGCACGTACAGATAAAACCGAATGGGGTATGCCAATGGGAGAGTTTTATATGTGGAAAGCAAAAACGCAACGAGCGCTGCTTTCAATACAGCACTAAGCATAACAGGCGATTTTAAAGACAAAAACCAAAATAATGATGAAAAAAAAATCAAAGCGATTGATGATAATAATGGAAATTGAAACGGAAATCGAAATCGAAATCGAATATACTAAGTGATTGCTCGGGTTCGAAAACAAACTGTTGAGGATAAATACATTTCTGATGCTCACTGCCGATAAGATTCGGCTATTGGAATAGCCTCGGCACGGCTCATAAAAGCATGCATGTTTCCTCCGTCTGGATGCTGCATCAAAAGGTGCGGGATGTAAGGGCCTCCTTCCATTTTCGGATTTAAGCACGCGATTGACGATTTTTACCAGCCAACGAAGTTTCGCGTATTTCGCGGGCTAACCAAAAAGGGCTTCCACTCAAAGTATGTAAATTTTTCACCCAATTCCAGTCAATAATGACACGCGATTTTACCATTTTCGTGAAGTTTCTACAATAGACTCAACGTCTCCAAAGAGAATGGTGATTTCAACGTCTACTTGTAGGGTGACTTAAGAAGTACGCTATTTTTTCGCCGCCATAGATCTTCTTTAGACCATTGAATCATAGAGAACACTTTTGAAATTAAGGTGGAGTATATATGTCTATTTTACAAAAACTTAATCATTTCTTTATATAATATCTCATCAATCTACAAATCTTAAAGGTCTCTCATTACACACTGAAGACGTCGGGCATAAGCGAAGGCAGTTCTTTTTTTTTTGTGCACAAACCTTCACTCACCTTCAATAGATAAGTATCACTTCGTTTCAAAGAGACTTAGTCACACCTAATGTCTTTCAGCTGAAGCAAATCACGAATATCTTCCAACAACCTATCCTTGCGCCGATCACTTAATTTACTCACAGAAACGTTTTCATTTTTTCGGTATTCTTCTAGAATTTTGGCCATATCTTCCTTGGTGATTTTTTCGTCTTTGTGAATTATTCTCAATGCTTCTTGGATAATATTAATGAGTTTTTTCATTCTATTGTAGAAATGCTTGTCTTGAACTACCCAAGATAACCCCCATTTCTTCTCCCTCAAAACGAAGGAATATGTATTTTCTGTCAGCATATACCACTTATCAAGGAGCCGAGGAACGGAGTTGATACTCTTTCTGTCCATATCAATGTTCTCTGGGTTTGGTTCTAAAGGCATCTGCCGTAACATACTCAGTTCAATATCCTCCTCGGGAGCTTCTGGAGAGGGTGGCTCTGCGTTTGTGGAAACCAAACCTTCAAAATTGGAATTGGGATCAATACTTTTAGACAATCGAGCGATCATGCCTTTAATGATCGCAAGGGACAGTTTTATTACTTGCATATCCAGTTTTAGCTGTCTTACATCTGCCTCCATTTTTTTCAACCTATTATCCAGATGTTTCAAGCCGTTTGCTTGGGATCTGAATGCACTTTCAAGATATTTCTGATCTCGAGTGTGACGAATGTCTTGCGATTTTGTTGATTCAATGACCGATTTTGTTAATTCAACGACTTTCAGAGACAATGAAGAAATTTGATCATTGACACTTGTTCCACGCAGTGTGATGTCCCGTAAAGTTTGGTGGAAGCCTTTATCCAAGCCCTGTTTAATGCTTCGAAGCTCCAATTGAATTGCCTCGGGAAGTCTTTCGGCGTCCTCCAGTGACTCATAGAATAGTGTTGCCTTGTCTGCTTTCAATGTTTGCAAAACTTCTTGCCGAAATCCGAGGAACAGACTTGTTTCGAACATAGGATGCTTCCAAAAAAGACTGTTTGGATATCTAATCAGCAACACGGCCGCATCCTGAGGTATAGTACTCCTGAATCTCCTTAACATTTTGAGAAAGAAGTCTATCTGATCATCTCGTTCGTACCATGCTTCTTTTTCTTGATCTGGTCTCGAATTGACCTTTTCTTCCACCTCTTCCAACCAGGGAAATATCTGTTTTTGTACATCAAGCGGGACCTCGATATCACGAACGATGCAATAGCGCTCATTTAACATAAATCCTGCCAACACGTGCATAAAATCGGACGAAACCGGAAAGCCATACCTCCTATCAAAAACCGCGTTTGTCCAACCACCTGCAAGAGTAACTGAATCTCTTGATGCGCCGTTTTCTTGGGCTATCTGGTCACCTACGACCCTATCCATATGTGTATATTTGGAAGTTTTCAAGCCGACACTTTCCAAAGCCATAGAGACCAATTCGTGCTCTTTGCTGTAGGAAATTGGGCAGTTTTCACTGGATGTTTTGCTATTGGTGAAAAGGATTTTTAAATCATACCATGTTTTTTCCAAAAAGTTTGGAAGTTGAAAACCGAAGTTCGGCGCGTAAAGAAAACCAAAATCAAACCGGTACCAGAGGGAGAACGACAAAGCATTTACGACACACAATTCAGGTTCTTTATGACGAATTGCACCAGCATAAGTAGCACGACTTCCCACAGGCTGTGTTTTACCGTGGGTGAGTCTGAATAACAAAGTAGGGATAATTCCACGACCTTTATCTTCGTCAACATACATTACATCAGCCCACTCGAGCGTGCGTTTATCGTCGCCTCGAAGAAGACCATGATGACCTAATTGTATTTCAACCCTGGCATTCACAACATCGTAAATTGCTTTTTTTAGGTTAGCGCCGAATTTTCCAGGAAAACTTTCTTTGAGAAAATTTATATTCATTTCACGAAACTGCTCCAATGTGTATCTGCTATTATATTCCTCGGGAGTCATTCTATTGTGGTACTTATTTGTGGTGTGGTCTTTGTAATCTTGTGCCATTTTTTTGGCAAACCGACTCAATTTGTCCTTATTAGGAAACGTGTCCATACTTTCCTCGAATCTCCTTCTTTCAATTGAATCAATTGCTCTCTCTGCCTTATATGTGGCAAGGCACCTTTGTAATAAGGCCGCACCATTTTGAAATGTCTCGATCGTCTTATGCCCTTTGGTATTACTATTTTTCTCGAAGTACTTGGTCACACAAGTCACCAAATGATTTCCGTCAACCTCAAAGTCGTCAACATCTTCTATTTTTGTGGCCATGAAACATACGTATTCCGCAACTTTGGCAGCGTACTTTTTCAAAGAAGTTTCAGCCAATGCCGCACATATGTCAACGCACAGGCTGGTTTGTAAGATCTTATTGATGTGTATAAGAAGTCTCTTTTGGTCTTCGTTTAACTCTCCATTCTTTTTGGTCTTGGAATTGGGTTCTATTATATCTTTAGGAGAAAAGATCTTTCCGAAACAAAGGGTTTTATACTTCATGTTGGCAAAGGACAGAAGCAACGCACTCACCCTTTGCAGTTCTTTTTCCGACGGGGTTAGTTCACGACTTTCGGATTCAACAATTGGTTCTTCTCCAACAATATCTACATTTTCTGAAGAAGATACTGCTTCGATTATATTTGAAGAAGCAACGCTGTCGTCAACGCCACTTTCATTCCCCCCTGGGGACGTATTGGAATCATTGACAGCGCAATCAACAGCAGATTCAATTGTAGGAAACTCGTATGCGGTTCCAGGGCGGGCATTTTCGACCTCGATATCGAACGCCTCATCATTGGCATGGACTGTTGGCAGCCCTGACTGACTTCCAGACAGTCTTCTTCTTTTCCTTCCCGAAATATTGAAAGGTTCACCGTCTTCAAAAGCCAATGAAATGTTGTCAGTGTTTGAAGTTTCTTTCTTGGCCTTCAACGTTAAGTTATTGGTTGAATGGTGGTTTAAGCGGAGGTAAAAAATTATGTCGCGTTGAAAACCTGGAAAAAAAAACCGTATCTGTCAAATATCCGTCATTGCATTCGATGAACTACTTCACAGCTTTTTTGCTTAAATTTTCTTGAAAAAGCTTCCAAATAACAGATTCACGGTGCAAAGCACCTACTGGTACTTTTCTTAATAATTACTGGAATAGGGTCTCGGGTGTCTTCTTAGGAGTCTTACACCCTGACCCTGACCCTGACCCTGACCCTGACCCTGACCCTGATCCTGGACCGGGAGTGAGCGGAAGCTTGTATAGGAGTTTATGTAACATCTGGAGTTACCACCGGAGTTGCTGCATTGTTCCGTGGTTGCTTTCATTAGCAGCCAAGCTAAGCTGGCCCTGGACCTGGCGCTATATCCCGGTTCCCTTCTTCCTAGGTTGACAATGTGAATATGGTTAAACGATTGCTTAACAATGACTTTTTGGTCAAAGTTCCAGACTCAGCTTAGGTCTTGGCTTGACTATATAATTTATTGATAATTACCACTTGTGTTTTATTCATTAACTTATTCATTCAATCCACTCCAATGTATTCTTTAGTATACTGAACTTTCTACTATGACCAGATCCACCTCTACCTCTTCTACTGCTGCAGCTTCTCCATTTGTTACCTTCAAGAAACGAATGAGTAAGTTCCATGTTACCGCTCCACTGGGCGATATCGTGTGGTCCAGAACGTAGCCACCTGCAGAGTATACACTCGACGCTACTCTGTTTTATCAAAATAAATACATTTCTGATGCTCACTGCCGATAAGATTCGACTGTTGCAATAGCCTCGGCACGGCTCATAAGGCATGCAGGTTTCCTCCGTCTGGATGCTCTATCGCCGCGTGTTTATACCCGCACGTTCCGGGCCCTTCGGCCGGATTTAAAGGTGAGTTTTGTGAAGACAGTAACAGTATTAGAAAAAATGGAAAAAAAAAGAGAAAAAAAAAGTTAGATTATATCGCCAGAAAGCCGAAATATTACTTCAAGATCCTGCATAACTAATACCAGAACCCTAACATTCATCATTCTAAATCGTGTCTTTAGTCTATATTTCATTATTTAATGTAAGTCGTAGGGATTCATTCACTTCATGTGCTCACACAGACGGGTCTCCACGTGTGTATTAAGCCATTCGTCCACATTCAGGAACTGTTTCTGGCACAGCCCACAGCGACCGGCACTTGTGGCACGGTCGCATTTGCGGGTTCCTCCTGGGTAGTCGAAATGGATTGCCTTGAGATGGTTTTTATACGTATCGCATCGGGAAAAAATGCCCAGGGTATGTGTGCAGTGGCTGTCGGGATTTTCACTCTTGAATGGGCACGTGAACTGGCCGTTGCCCGTGCCTGTTTCTTTCCAGTGGCATTTCTGGTGGCGGAACAAATCGTTAGGCCGAGCAAACCCACGGTTGCAAACGGTGCACACATGTGGCCGAGACGTGGGGTTCAAATGCGTTGATTTGTGAGTGGCCAAGTTAGAAAAGAAAAGATGGCATTCTGGGCATTGGCGCTTTTTGCGGCGTTTGACTTCCTTGCCTACATCTGTCGTTGACTGTGGCTGTTTTGTAGCCTCTGCGGTGGCGAAAACAGATTTGTCAGCAGCAGATTCATCACTACTTGTAGGAGACACAATGCTGTTGCCACCAATCGAAGCATGTGATGATGATCTGCGCGATGACAAAGGAGAAGGCTGCTGTACTTGTGGTTCCGAAAGCTGTTTCGTGGGTATTTGCTCCAGATTGATCTTATAATCCGCTAGTCCTACATGGCCGTGCTGCTGACTCATGAAAACTGGAGGTGATGGCGAAACCAGTGAGGAATATGTGCTGGGAACTGGTGCAATTTGTGGATTAAATATACCTGCTGAATATGGCTGCATGTTGTAGTGGGCAGAGGCGTAGCCGCCAGGCACGCTCATATTCATGTTCATATTCATGTTCATGTTCATGTTCATGTTCATACTGCTACAAGCGGCCATTTGTGGCGACGAGAGGCCATGCACGTGTCTATATGGAGCAGTGGCAAAAGGCTGTGGAAGCAGTAGAGGGAAGTCCAAAGAGAGCGTGGTGATTGGAGGAAGACGGCACTCGAGCTTATTAGACATGTTGATATGAAATGGAAGGCTTTTATTTGAGAAGGGAAAATGTCCAGAAAATGTGTATGAAAATTCTTTTTGACAATGTACTTGTCGAGTTTGTATGCTATAGGTGGGTATAAATGATAGATCCAACGAATTCTGGTAGATCTGGTCACTGGCTCAAAGTGTAGCAAGAAATAAAAACGAAAAGAACGTGACGGGGGTGTTCAATAACTGGAGAAATGAAAAATAAATAAAAAAAAGTAACAGAAACAGCCACATCCTCCGATCAACAGCGAAATCTCGGTTATTTATCAGGGCTTGGATTTTGCAATTATCCGACGCATCCGCTCGTGCATCGGCTGCAGGATCGGGACGGCTGACACCAGCTAGAATAAAGCCTTGCCGCACCATGTGCAGGCATGGCACTTAGTCAACGAGTCGGCCCGTGGAAAAAAAAAAGCCCGCATAAGAAAGACCTGGCCTCAAGGCCGAGAAAATTTATGTTGCCATTAGTAAAAGCGAGCGTAGAATTTTTTTTTATCTTCATGCTCGAGAAAACTACGTTTCCAGTTCTGTTTTTGCCACAGTCTGTACACAAAAACTGAACGCCAAGACAAATCGTTTATTTTTTTTCTTTCTTTTTTCTTCTAATCTACAATTGCAGAGGAGGCTATGGTTCAAGAAATTTCTGACTGACGAATCGTGCATTGTCGCAGGCGAATTCTCGGCAGTGCCTTGGCGCTTGCTGCGCGTGGGTAAAATGTAGGAGCAGGCGTGGGGTGAAGGTGGAGGCACGGCAGCTGCGGAAAGGCTGGAGACACGGACGGGTAGCGGGCAGCCCCTATAATAAAACCGCGCAGCACTGTTTACGAACGGACAAGGATGATGAACGGAGTGCACATAACACGCGCACTCCCTCCATTTTGGGAAATCCCCGAATTATCGGTTCGGAAAACGGCTCGAAGTTCCCGTCCGCGAAGCTTTCCCGGCTCGATTATCACCCGCCATCTAGCCGGCTTAAAATCAAAAGGCAAAAAAAAAAAGAAAAAAAAAAGAAACGTTAAACGAACTGATTCAAGCGGGATCCCGCTATCTTGCTTACTGTCAAATTAGATAAATGCTAGCGGTAAACTTAGTTTTATTTTATCATTACATTTAACAAGGTGACCACGTGTTTTCTCAAACTAATGTGGAACCGACTTTTCGTAAGCATGATACCTTGAATTTCTTAGGTTTTCCGTTCCGCTGAGTAATTCAATTTTAACGTGCAGGCAACACGGAACAAGCGCACGAGGCGGAAGCCGTGCGTGCGAAATAGCGACCGTAGTTAGGAACGAATCACCTTGGAATTGCGAGAAGACACAAGCCGTGCAGTAAAAGCGCAAAAAAAAAAAAAAAAAAAAAAGGAGACATAAAAAGAAACAAGCAAACAAACATAGAAACAATCAATCAATCATTGCGCGTACCTGAATAAAAGGGGATGGGTGTGAATCTGAATCTTGAAAAGCCAAGATTTTCGCCTTTCCAAGATTTCTCAAATAAGTACGAGGCGCCAGGCCAAGAGATTCCCGTACCAGAAATTTGCTCCCGCCGCATATTCATTAAAGTTTGATGAGACGCCCGAGTTTTTGTTAGTACGTTCAACCCATTAATCATCAATCTCAAGCTCTATGTCGAATTCAAGTTGTAAGCAAGCGAACGATCAGTTTCTTCGAAGTTTTAATAAAAACCTAGCAAAATAGTTCTTTTTTTTTTTTCAGCCTGTATGTTCCAGAATTAGAAAAAGAGCGAAAGCGAGACTTGGAAAATCGTCCAAAAGTAAACGGAGTTTTTGTCCCTTCGAATTTTCAATTGGTAAAATAGCCGTAACCTTCATAAGTTTACTTTCCATACTCTAGTTCAAAGGGAATTCTAAAATCTTCTCCTTCAATAAACGTCAATGTATCAATCGATTGTCGCAGGATAGATTTCATTCAATGCGACCTAGGCAAAACTGAACGTGCCTACTTCTTCGATTGCAGACTCTAATAAATATTTTTTTCCAAGCTTATACTGAAGTTTGTGAATTAACCGTGATTATGTAACCATGATAAGATCATTACAATTTTAGTGTTATGATTTTTCTAGTTCCTAAAGACGTCCCTGAAAGAGGGCCGTGTTTACCTAGTGAAAATAAAATACAGAAAATTGTGATTTGCAAGTATAATTCAAAAGAGGGGTATCACAGAAAAGCGGGTCTTTTCGGAAACTTGACAGGATCCGAATTTGTCTAACCCCTATCTTATTTGAGAATTGCTATTTTTGCAAAAGCAGCAACGCACGCCATATGCTTGACGTGAAATTATGCACTATCGGCGAGAGCAGCCGCGTCAAAAACCGCGCAATCTCGGCATTCTTGCCGGATTTCCGAGCCGGATCTTAGACACCCTAAATCTACCAAATACCCTGTAGATTCCCATTTTCTACATTTATTTTTATTTTTTTTTCGTTTTTTTAACTACTTGACAGTACCGGGAATGCCTTCATGAGATCAGCTCCGATTTCCATAAAAGAGTTTGTGACTTATACCTTATTACACAACTCAAGTGGTTAACCTAAAGCGCCCTTTAATCCCCAAAGCCGGGATTCGGGCCGCACAGTTTGTTTATGATGTGGATTTGTATAATGACTTCGAGATTAATTAAACTATGTATTACTCACCCGGCAAGAAAGGGGAGAAAAGGGGGATTGCTCTTCTTGTTTTTTGGGGTCCCTGAAATAAAAAGAAAACGGAAAAACACAAGAATAATAATAATAGTAAAAACTTCCTGACGAAGGAAGTTATGCTATCATCAGAACAAAAATATAACTCACACTCATACTCACGTATAACAAAATATCAGGTGCGCGAGTTTTGCCTAGGCCTTTCTAGAACGGGCCTTTGGCGAAGATGCATCGGCAACACCGGAAGCCTTGGCGGTGGACACAGAGGCGTCTTTCTTGTTGCTGGCAGCAGCGGCTTTTTTGCCCGAGCTCTTGTACACCTTGATGTAGAAGGAAATGAACAACAACAAGTAACTGGTGAGGATCAAGTAGCCGTAGAACGCGGCCAACTCGGATCCGTAGCAGTCGCCCACGTGAGGCAACGACTTGAAGTACTTGTATGCGTAGTGAGTGTAGGTGGCGAAGTAAACAAAGCCCAAGTCCAACACAAACTGGATGATTTGGAAACGCGTGACCCACTCTTTCCACCAGACGCGGATGCCTCTGGCGCTCAAGAAGTAGTACCAGTACATCACCACATGCACACCCAAGTTAAGGGTGATTGGAACCCACTCAACGGAAGTCGAGCCCATCAATTGCGTGTAGCACAACAAGGCGGTGGCACCATGGTGGTAGACGTGCAAGAACAACAACTTCTTCTTCTTCAACACAAGGAAAACCGTGTCGATCAACTCCCAGTACTTGGTCAAGTAGTTCAAGTAGTACAATGTAACTAAACGAGGCGCAAACGCGTTTTTGTTGCAGATAGCGTAGAACAAGCCGTGGTGGTACAAGATGGGCACCAACTGCTCGATTGTCAACAACAAAAGCACCAACGAAGCAATGGTCAAACCAAGATTGTGCACCTGGAACAAAAAGTTCAATTTAAGCGCTGGCACTCCAAGTTTTCCCGACACAAAACGGCCACCGAAAATCACAGTATAGTACACCGCAATGATGGCGAGCGCGTGCCAGCCATTGGCCAAAAAAGTCTGGTTGTAAACAAACTCGAATTTCTCCGCAGGGTACCCGCTGAACTTTTCGAAAACCGCCGAAAAAAGAGGCCACAAGTGGAGACCAAACGGCCTTTCCACCGAGGGCAACCCGTACTGTAACAAGGGCTCCTGTGCAAACAAATGATGAATGTCGGCCATCTTTTTTGTTTTTGTTTTACTTATTATATAAATAAAATAAAATAAAAAAAAGTAGTGTGTGTCTGCGAGTGGAGGAGAGAGAAAAATGAACAACACCGCGCAGAAATTTGGAGGTTTTTGGGTTTCGTGTCTGGTGCAGGCGTTTTTTTTTTTTTTTTTTTTTTTTTGAGACATTTGCATGTGCATTTAGCAAGCGCGTTGCACTTTCTTGAGTCAGGAGACTAATTTTTATATAATAGTATGACATCTCTTAAAGTTTTTGTTTTAAAAACACTGTATTTCTGGAATTTTCTAAAAACATTACAACAATGTGTTATTTTTCTTTCTATTTCTTTTTCTTGTCTCGAAGTAGTATCCTATATACTTTGCGCCCGTGCTTGCTGTTTTTGCTAATTGATTTAAAAAATGCCGGAGCGCGTCTTGCGAGCCTGGCCTGGCCTTTCCAGCCGAACGGTTCCGGCCCATATCTGGTTCCGTGTATTATCTTTTTGCTCCAGCCTTACTCTTTCAATTCTGTCTTTAGGGAAAAGTAAAACCGAGTAAATATCAATCCCCAATCTTTCTTTATTTGAATTTTTTTATTTTTTCGTATAGATTTGTGAAATATTTGCAGACTACAGCACACCCAAATATGCCCAGGGTTCCGAAGTACTCTTTAAAGGTTGCAAGTTGCATGCCTGAATAGCGGAACACCCAGATGATCTAGGTTTATTATGGAATATATCAAAAGCAGTAATTTCTTATTCTTTTTCTTATTCTTTTTCTTCTTCTCATCCCATTTCATATAATTTTATTTTAAATTTTCGTAACTTCATGGAACACCATGCTCGTAGCATATAAATATATACATATTCCCTAGCTCTAATATTGCTAATCACGGCCTTTTCTCTGCCTGCTTAGGCTTCAAGTTCAAGAAATCAATCGAGACAATAATATCGTATCCGTTTTCCTCACACGCATACAACGCCTCGTGCTCGTTGGAGTGAAGATACCTGATATTTTCGCCAACCAAGGCTCGGATCAACACTGTGCTTTCCAAATCCCGGATCTCAATAAAGCCTGGGTCAAACGCAAGTAAGTAAGGGTAAAACAACGCAATGTTTTGCGGCGTGCCCTCCCAAAAAATGCTCCAGTCATGCTTCGTTCGCCAACCATTTCTATTGATGAAAAACGAGAACTCGCTATAACTCAAAAGAAAGTTCTTATCAAGTCTATGGATTGCCAACGGCGTCACGCTTTCTCGTTGCGTGGCAAAATCTAGCGATGGATCTGCCTCATCAAGAATCGACTCCTTTCTACCTGCCTCTAGCGACAAAATCTCAAAGCCCTTAGTACACCCAATACACAACTTCGTTTTTAAGAAAGAAATCAGGACAGGATCCGACGCAAAGGTGATTTCCCGCACTTCAAGCTTCTTGTTTTTGTTTTTATTCTTATCAAATGGATTTGTTGGCTCGACGATATTAATCGCTCTAGCATTGCCGCTTTTGACTGCACAAAGAAGAAGCTTTCCATCGCAAACACCCGTTTTAAAAAACGAAACATGGTGCAAAATGATCTTGCCACTTCTGGTGTTTTTAGCATGATCTAAGGAGTCGGTACATGATAGATCAAACTCATAAAGCGTTTTATCCGAGAGCACCAAAACTTTAGAATACTCCACCAAAACCTCAAGTTGCGTCACATATGGCTTGCTTATCACCATCGTAGGATCGGAGCAAATTTTCTCAAGCGAAGTCATGCTGATCGACCGAACTGTGGATACCCAAACTCCAGAATCAGTTCCATACAACAATTTCTTGCCACCATAGCAAGGGACTGCACAGTTGATCCGGTTGTTTCCTGTGAATCTTCTTGTTTCGTACTTACAGATGGAAAAGATATCATTTTTTGCAATCAACTTCTTTTGTTGTTGCTGAACTTGCAGCAAAACCTGGTTTTGGTTGGTCACATCGTCTGCAAATAACGATACATGCACAGGATTACTTCCCAAGCCGAAAAAGTTCAACTGCATTTTTGGTTGCGATGACGAAACTGGATTATACGCCGAACTCTCAGGCTTGTTTTTTAAGCCAATATCAGACACAAGAGAACCCTCTTCACGATATGGAAGTAATGTTTTGAAAGTAGGACTATCGTACCCACTATTCATAAACAAAAGCGGAAGGTAGACCGGTCTTTCAAACACCTTATGAACTTCACGCTTATTTTGGATCTTGTGTTTGACCATAAGCAACGCATGCTCGAACAAGTAAAGATCGATTTTTTCATTATCCCTCTTTCTGCTCAACGTCACCTGGTAAATGATTCTGTTGTTATAACTCAACTTAAAATTAAACCTTTCCTCCAAAGTCTGTCTTCCCAAAAGCCTATGCAAAACCATGATTTTATGACGATCCGTGGCCTCACCCGTCTGGATATTGATTCTTGTCAATACTTTTTCAATCTCCTCTTTGGCCTTGATCAAGTTCTTATAATCGGGCGAATCCTCTTTTGTGTTTTTAAGAATTCCACTCACCAACAATTGGTACCGTGCTGGTCTCTGCACACCCTTAATAAGAAAAGAAGAGAAATCCTGTTTACGTGACTCTGGTTTTTTCTCAATTGCTTCAAGAAACCGAGCATATTTTAAGTTCACCTGCTGCTGACGTTCATGCTCGAAACTTGCAAACACCTTATTTCCTGAATACTTGATGAACGGCTCAAAGCTGCCAACAAACAGAAGCAATACATCACCGACAGATTCCACCACTGGTTTTTGCTGCTGTTGCCTTGTCGTTAAAGCTTCACTCAAACTTTTGGCCAATCTGAGCAATTCACTAACCCCACCAAATACCGTGCGTATAAACGCCTCACGCTCACGCTCTGGGATAATGTTGTTGATTGGATTTCGCAATGGCATAATATAGAAATCCGTCATAAACTCCAAGTCCTTGACGTAATCACGTTCTGTATAAATAAGCTCGTAAATAAGCTCCTGGCGCATTTTCTCGTGCTTGTCCAACTTATCCAAAACGGTCTGGTCCACAGTTTCGTGCCACAATGTTTTGGTGGCTTCTGTATCATGCAAGGATAACCGCAGTACCGCTCTTCGAAGACCGCCCCGCGGTTTCATGTTTAGTCTGGCCTGCTGCTCGAGACGCCGAGGACATGCTATCGAGTAGCACAAACGATTACGGCTACAGGTGGGCGAGTAACAATCGGTCAAAATCGTAAACACACCATTCACTCCCGACAGATCACTTATTTCTTTTTCCTTTTCAGCACCCATCTTGGTCAAACTGGTGAAGCTGCCTTGCACGCTTTCGATTGGACTTCCCGGAATCGGCGGGTAATTCGAGGTCGGGTACGGCGCCGTGTTATTAGCCGGGTTTGTGAAAACAGACGAAGTGCGATTGGAATTGCTGCCGCTGTTTTCGTCAAAAAACTCCACATCGCTATACACACGCGTGAAGTTATATACCTCATTTGCCGAGTCCCGCAACCGATGATTGTAGGTAGCATCATGGAAAAACTTCTGTGCATCCAAGGCCCGGCCCAAAAGCAACGCCAAATTCCGGTCATTTGTACGAATAATGTGACAAATGAGATCAATTGCTGCCTTTCCTGTGAAAGAGTCGTGGTACTCCAAACCGTCCTTCATATTGATTGTAACAAGCATGCCTTCTTTAAATGCTTTTGCTACACGGGAGAGATATGCCGGGTAAACTGTGGGCTTCCGCGGGCCCAAAGCAGAAACTGACTTCATGGTAGCCAACGTAGATTGCGATGCGGAGCGCTCTTTTTGCAAAGAAGCTGAACTCGAGAACTTTTTTGTGGAGAGCGACGAAAGCTTACTCAAACTGCCAATCGACTTTGATTTCGAAGAAAATGAGAACGAATGCGAGGAGCCGCTGGACATTGAGCGCTGAGTCTGGGGGTGTCCATTAAAGGCAGCCTGGCCAGCCGCAGTATGAGCCAATTGTGCTTGCGTCCCCGTCAACGACTTTGTACGCACCTCACGCAGATCATTTTCCTTGCGTAACCGCTGCACCTGGAGAGACTCAGCATTATAAACGGGCAACGACGGCGATGTCACTACCCTGCGATTTTCCGGCATGGCTCGTGATAAAGAGTAAGTACGAGGGCTAGCGACATGATCATCTGCAGCCGGCGAAGTACCATATCCAGCGCCAGGTGCACCTGTTTGATGCAGTCGAGGTACATTCTGCTTTGACGAGAAATTATTGCCAGTAGGCGTTCTGGGCTCTGCCTGTTGCAAATACGGGGGTGCACCATTTGCCGGTACCTGCTGGAGATGGTGCGGCCTTTGAGCATGCGGTTGCTGTTGCTGCTGCTGTTGATGCTGTTGTTGCGTATGACCATATCCGTGCGTGGCTGGGTGGTTTTGTGGGTGTGGGTAGGACCGTGGCGGATGTTGCTGTTGCTGTTGCTGTTGCTGATACACAGGGTGCTGTTTCTGATGCATGGGCTGGTTCGGCCTGAAGTCTGGAACTGACTTATGGTGGTTCAATGAGGGCTGATGGGGCGTCGGCGCTTGACGAAGTGTTGATTGTTCCCTAAAATTACTGTGTTGCGGTGAGTTTCCAGCATTTGCAGACGCGTTGCCATTGGTGTACACAGGGTAAAAGGAAGATGATGCAACATGCGGCGCAAGAGGTGCATGCGACGCGTGGCTTAAGCTGCTGGTAGAAGGGTTCCGCCCAGCCGAGTAAGGTGGAAAATTGCTTTTAACGGGGCTTCCACCAGACTGGTAATGGCCCAATGCGGGCTGCAGGTTCAGAGCCGAGGGGTGGCCCGCATAAGGCAGATGTGTCGCACCCCCGGAATGGTGGTTGTGGTGACTTTCCGGGTGAGGGGTATGTCCGCTGCCACCGGAACCCCTAGAGTGATATGGGGGCCGATTTCCATGACCAGAAGCAGAGTCGGGTGTTCCCGGGTGCTGCTGCTCCGTAGATGCACTCATCATAGCCAGCGGTATTAGGTGAGTGGGGAGGTTAAACTGGTTTTTATGCGGTGAAGCAGATGGCCCGGCGTGGCCCGAAGAATGAGGCCAAGACATTTTTGGGCTTTCTTATGGATGGATCCTAGTCTGCCAGTTTTTTTTTATTCTTTGTTTGTGATTATTAATATTCTTGAGAAATTTTAATCACTTTATTATTTTTGTGCAAAGGGGCAATCGTACCGTTCACACAGTGTGGAGATCGGTAATCGGAAGTGGGTTTTGGTTTTTGAAGAAACCGCTTGATTACGATTGTCGGAATAAAAGTTCGTGTAAAGTGTGCTTGGTTGGCAGATATTTCCAGTGTCCACTTATTCTGAATTCCAGCAGATTTCAAAATGCAAAGGAAAGAATGGGAAAAATCCGGCAGAATCGAATGCCGAAATTGTGGTTTTGAGGTGGAAACAGGAGACGATTTTTTGTCTTGTGTACTGGCGAAAGTCTCACGTTGGCTTATGTAGGGCCGCAGCAAAAAAAGGGCAAAGAAAAGAAGAAGAAAAAAAACCGAACACTTGTATAGCGCGGGCCTGCGAACGGCCCACAGGTGTAAATGGACAGAGCGCAAATTTAACTTTTTGTAGCAAAAACTTACACTAAATAAAAGGGCATGGTATTCCAAATTAACCAAAAATCTTCTCTTAAGGATTACGGTTGAAAATTTTGAACTTTTCATCAATTTACATTCACGAAATGGAACCTAAGAAAATCCTCGATAAAAAAAAGGGTCTCAACTTTCTCACTGTCCTGTCTACATTAGGAATCTTTATAATAATTTTCTTGACTGTCTTCGGAAACATTGAGGTCGCATGATCTTTAGGCATAAGCAAGCATAACCTGAAAGCCAGTTGTGTGTTTTGCTTCATGTATAAAACAGAAGCTTAAAGAGGAACCAGCAAATGGAGGTGAATACTGAAACGCAGGTTGGGGTTCAGACTGTCTAATTATACTGCATCTGCCCGAGAGGGCGTCATTTCATGATCACGTGCAGTGTTTCTTGGCGATTTCTTATTCTTCTAAAATTTAAATAATTAAAATTACTCGATAGTAGAAGGGGGCCTCGTTGATTGTTATAAACACTCTTCTCTTTCTAAGAACTTCCACCAAAAAAAAGAAAAAAAAAGAATGTGGCACAAGCTTTTGCGGTAAGTTTCCATCCATGGTGCGCAAACAGTCTAATAATAGAAAGCTTAACACCGGCTTTTTCATAACAATTTTCTTAGCTACATATTTCAAGGCGGCTATTCCAGTATCGTTATGTATTAAATACTATCGAATAAATTTCGCCTTTTTGGATTCCCTCTGGAAGTGTGCATTCACGGATCGTTAAATTTTAGTTTTATATCCCAAGCTCGGCCCAGGTCGGCTCGGCTCAAGTGGCGCACAAGAATTTGTGGGATCGCCGCATCACGTGCCCACAGGTAAGCAAAGTACACACATGTTTCGGGTAAATACTCCTTAAGTAATCCAGTCGTTCGTCATTGTGTAATCCCTATATTTTAAGGCTAAATTGTTCTTTTAAAGTATAAGTTATGAGTGGCCAACTGTTAAAAGTAGTAAAAGGGTCCAATTACAGAAACGCACTAGTCGACCTCAAATTAGATATATTGTTAGCATGCTGAATCAAACACTCCACATATTTTATATTTTAAGCAGTATGCCATAACCTTCTTGCATGAAAATTACTACCCACTGTTTCTGAACGCCTCCTGACCACGATTGAAGCGAGATACATAACTCAATTAATCTCTGTGTGTCACGTGATTTATCTTCCTCGAGTTCTACGGCAACGTTATATACTCGATTTTCTTGAACCTTTTTGTGCATTCATCAAAATGTGAATAAATAAAGATCGATTCACGCTTCTAAAACTACGACATTATTTCAAAAACTTTAAAACCTTCCCAAATTTTGAATATCACTCGTTCCTGGAATATGACTGGTCCTGCACACACACGCTCCGCCCGGGTCCCAATCTCACCTCACCAATTGCTGGCGCACACCAAGCAACGACTCTCCTAGATATCCCCTAGCCTCAATTGATACCCACAAACTCTATAAAATCTCGCACAGACATTATTAAAAAAAAAAATGCCTGCCTACCATTCAACTTTTCTAGGTGAAGCGTCGGAGAGAGTCATCGGAAACATTGTGTTGTTGCCCATCCACACACAGTACAGAGGCCCCTCTTACCCGCCCAACCAGGAATACGATATTATTGAGGAAACGCTTGATTTGTTCAGAGCAAACTCCTTCTTCAAGAATTTTGACATAAAAGGTCCCGCCGACCGTTTGCTTATCTACGGCATTCTTTTTGTGAGCGATTGTTTGTCGAAATTGAACGCCAGAGTCACATACAAGGAGGCTGTGCGGACACTAAATAACTTGGCTCTCGACTCGTTTGCGTTACCCGGAGACATTGGTTTCCCCATGAACGAGGTGTACCAGGCGCCTGCAACGAAAAACGACGCCGAGCTTTTGCGGGGATATTTGCAGCAATTCCGTCAGGAATTGGCCGACCGTTTGTTGAAGAAGATTTATGCTGAGAACGAAAACGTGCCCAGCAAGTTCTGGTTGGCATTCACCAGAAAGCGGTTCATGAACAGAAGCTTGTAGAAAGTGAAAAGAATAAAAATTACAATAGGAAAAGATGCCTGGACTGAGAACATTCAAAACATATTGCTGGTCCCGGCCTATTCGTTGATTAGAAAATCTGGAAATTTTCTATAGCTCTCTTTTCCCATCCTTACTAAATAAAATTGAATACTTCGACTCAGTATATGTAGGGTACCAATGCTTTTGTACGGGCCCGATAGGCCACATACTGCTCTCCGTAAAAGCGGCTAACGAGAAAATACTCTTCGATTTTGATACGCTGAGTAAAGAAATAAAAAAGCACACCCAAGCTGACAGCACAAGTGAAGATATTACCCAAAATTAGTTGCATGCCCACTACGTAAAGTAAAAATCCGGCGTAACTCGGATGTCTGCACCATCCGTAAATGCCCGAGGTCACAAGCTCTCTGGGTGTGTCTGTTTCGATGTAGTGAGAGAAAGAATTACCACAATCGGCAATTGCGCGTGCCCTTATCAGAATTCCCAATATTGCCAAAAGTATACCTGTTTTCGCTAGGCCATGGTAATACCAATATTTTTGGGTCACCATGTACTCTAGAATGCTAACTAAATGCACGGCTGCTAACTGTAAGCTTCCACGAGCACCCCATAACAAAAACAGATATGGTGTTAGTGTACGAGGCAGGAATCTCTGAGTGCAAACGTACTCGCTTGTGTGAAATAATGCCCATGCAATCAAGTACTTTGCAAGCGGCGAGGCGCCACCCCGTATAATATGCAAAAACGAGGCAGCATAAGCAGTTGCAAGAACGGCTATCTGCGGCAACACGGCATCCATTCGACTCAAGCTCGATTGTGCAACTTAATCTCACCTCAGTGTCGGTGCTCGTGAGATGAAGTTACCGCATCTGGCCGGCACAATCGATCCCCCGCGTCTTGTCTGCCCTGGGCCTGATTTCTTGGACCTGTGTACGGAACTTCGCTTCTGCGGCTGACACTTCGCGCCAATTCCGGCTGCCGATACTTAAAGTAGCTCTGTGCCCGGCAATCAAATGGTGGGTTTTCCCCGTTAACTATAATGGCTTCCTACTCTTCGTATAAGCCGGAGAATGTTCGTTTGCATGTTGTTGCAGGAAAAGCTTTTGGCCTTGGCGCTGTGTCGTCCCTTTGCATTGGTATAATAGCCTATTCCGCATCATGGCACTCCGCATGGGCCCGGCTTGCGCTTTTCACGCTATTCCAGTGCGTTTTCCATACACTAGAATTTTTCATTACGGCGATCTATAACACAGAAGAAACGGACGACGACTCGTTTATTTTAGGAGACGTGCAGCTCCATTATGCGTACGTTGCGTCGATGGTGGAAAGCGCACTCAAACTGAGAATCTTCGCGTACAACAATACATATTTGACTATTGGCTTGATCCTCGTGATGGCTGGCCAGTTTTGCCGGTCGCTCGCCATGTATACTGCAGGGGTTTCTTTCAATCATCACATCCAGCAGGAACATGCACAAAAGCATAAGCTCGTGACCGGAGGTGTGTACAAATTTTCCCGACACCCCAGTTACTTTGGCTACTTTTGGTGGTTTGTTGGTACGCAGATTGTGCTTCAAAATTGGGTGATGGCAGCGTTCGGTGCAATCAAACTTATTCTGTTTTTCCAGATCCGGATCGAGTACGAGGAGAAGTTTCTCGTGTCGTTTTTTGGCGCTGAATACACTACTTACAAAGCACGAGCACCGGTGGTCATACCATTCATTAGATAATTCATTTATAGTTAGCGGGATTTTTTTCTTCTAAAAAAACAAAGGAAAAAAACAATATTCTATTTACTTCTTAGGAGCCACGCCAAAACCGTTGACGTTTCTGTACATTAAAACACCATTGTCGCCCTCGACAAACTGGCACCATCTGGCGGATTTCCACAACGCCTTCCACATGTTCTCGTCGGAATGGCGGTAGTGTTTGCCCATGACTTTTTTGATGGCCTCGCTGGCCTCACGAGCGTTGTAAAAGGGGATTCTTGAGCAGTAGTGGTGCAACACGTGAGTCTCAATAATGTCGTGGAAAATGTGTTTGCCAATGAAACCAAATTCTCTGTCAATGGTGGCGGCAGCGCCTCTAGCGAAATTCCACTGCTCAGCTTCATAATGGGCCATTTGTGGGTCCGAATGTTGCAAGAAAGTGATGAACACCAACCAATGGTTGACTCCAATGTATGGCACCACCCAGTTGATAAAAACGTTGAAAGCACCGTAGTTCTTGTACCAGGTGTACAACACGAAAAGCTGGGTCAAGATACCGATGTCCGACAATACAATGTACCAGTACTGGTTCTTCTCGAAAATGGCCGACGCAGGGTTGAAATGGTTCATTCCCCATGCAGAATCAGCAACTTTTTGGCCAGTCACGTTGGTGAAAAGGTACATGATCCAGCCGAAAAGCTGTTGCTGGACCAACGACCACAAAGAAACAAGAGGCGAGTCGCTGGTGATTTCCTCAATCGACAAGCCGTCGTGCTTTTCAATAAACTCTTCTTTCGTCTTAGGCACAAACACCATATCTCTGGTCATGTGACCGGTGGCCTTGTGATGCTTACCGTGAGAAAACTTCCAGGAAAAGTATGGAACAAGCCAGAAAGAATGCAACACCCAGCCCACAGTATCGTTCACTGCACGGCTATCGGAAAATGCCTGGTGACCACATTCGTGGGCCAAAACCCAGATTCCGGTACCCAAAAGACCCTGGACAATGCCGTATGCCGCCCAAGCGGCAAATCTAATTGAAGAGTTGGGCAAAAGATGGATGTAGTTATTGGCAGCGTACCCGAAAACGCACATCCAGAAAATGTCTCTGGCAACATAGTACAACGATTCAAACGTGCGGCGCTCGTAACAATGTGCGGGGATCACCGACAAAATATCCTTGATGGTGTAGTCAGGAGCCTGGAACTCGTTTCCGTAGGTGTCGATGGCGGTCACGTGATCAGAGAAAGTAGTAACATTTCCCTTTTTTTGCACACTGGCACTGGTAGTAGAGGCACCCGTGGTGCTAGCGGAAAAGGCAGCTGTTTGGGACATGGCCGCAGT